>WBMY01013606.1:394940-412716 GCA_013397315.1 Donacobius atricapilla | reverse complement strand
AAAAAGAAAAAAAAAAGGGCGTGAAACAGTCAATACTGCAGAACCCCATCCCAGTGGAAAAATACAATTTTATTTTTAAACAGGCTTTTTTTTAGGATGACAGTGTCAGCCTCTCTGGCTAAAATTTCCTCTACTGCTTATAAGTAACATGGTTGACACAAACAGATGTACATAAATCTAACATTTCAAGGAAGATCATGCCATATCCTATCTATATGACAGGGCAGAATTTGAACAGTCTTGTGCTAGCCTGTGGGCATAATGCAAATTCCCTGGGCTAGAGAGACTTGGTTTTGCTCCAGAATTTCAATTGGTTGTCACCTCATTTTTAAAAAATGGGCTCACTCAACACAGCTCTGTTATAGTGGTTTCCTTCCTTATATCAGGAGGGGTCAATTGACCTAAGCATTGAATTGTTTGTGACTGTGAACAATAAAACCCTGTTTCTCCCCATTTTATATTAGAAAGTACATTCTCTCAATCTTCCTTTGTCTGGAGAATTTTCATTGCTTCCTAGTATACAACTTGGGAATTGTTTATTGTCCATGAAGCAGGATATGCGGCTGGGTGTCTTCTTTTTTAATCCAAGGGAAAAGGCAGGAATTGCTGCCTTTCTGGGTAGGGGTGATAATCCTACAGAGCCCAATCCCTGTCAAAGCAAGAGCGCAGCCCAGGTGGAATTCAGAATACTGTAAGGAAGGCATTTTGCCAAAATGTTTGTCTACAGAATGGCAGAGATTAAAGGCCTTCTAGCTCTGATTGGATTACCATGGACCAGAAGCACTTTAATCTCTACCACTGTGGCTTTGGGGGAAGCCAGTGACTGAGACGTGTGGCAGGACCATGCTGAAGAATTGAATGACTGCACTTAGCTCTTTAATCTTCTAGTCCTGTGGCTGTTGTAGAAAAATATTTAACTGTTGCAGTATAGAAACAGGTAGCAAGTAGTTATTTTACCTTTTACTATGTGAATTAAATAAAAATTGCATATTCTCCCCTCCAGAGTTGTGGAAGCAGTCTAAACCCTTGCTCAAAACACAGTATTGGGTAAACTGGTGGTTGAAGTTAATGTAAACACATAATGGCCAATACTGCAAATCAAAGGTCTCTGAAACCTAGTACCATGTCTCAGACCAGCAGCAGATGTCAGTGGAGGGGATATTAAGACAGAGTATATTTAAAATGACCTTTTTTCCCCAAGGCTGACAATAGTCAGTATTTTCTGGACACTTCTTGAATAATTTATGTTTAAATGCTCTTTTTTGTGCATAAGAGAGGCTGCAGACAGAGCTATTCAGAAACAATTCCAAGTATAGAAATGCCCTTTTGGAGAAAGGAGGAACACTGAAGCATGAAATACTTACTAACCCCCAGTTTTGGATTATATGCAGGTCAGTAAAGAGGTAAGAATTAACAGCAAATAATAAATGGGAATCTGAGCAATTTCTCTTGTTCAAGTCTCACTCAAGAAAGGATACATTCAGTAAAGAACATAAAATATGGACGAGGTGGTGAAAATTGTTATAAGAGGTGTGACCAGTGGGATACAGGATGCTGTGGGACCTGAAGGGTGTCCTCAAGTATGTAAGAGTCCCCAACACAGTTTCAGCTTTGTGTGCCTAAATTATTCTGGTGTTTTTACATCAGGCTACCCCCAGTTTCCCAAGAAAGGAGCTGGGGGTTGCTGTGAGACTGAGGAAATCTCTAAAACTTGCCTCTAAGGTTAAGAGCAAATGGCTCCACATGAAGAGTCCTTCTCACTGGCAGTTTCTTGGGCTTCAGCAAGAGCAAAAGTCTCTTGTCCAGCTGGAGTGGCTGGGCTGGAGAAGAAGCAGTGGCATTCACTCATTTTGCGAATGGATTGAAATCTCTACAAGGCTCAAACGGGCAGGAAAGTCATGTGGCTGTTGTCTTCAGTGGAGCTTAGGCCACCATAGAAGCACAACTCCCAAAACCAGAGGTTGTCTTAATTCCCATTATCAATTCAGCATTAGAAGTCTAGTCATTCAGTGTAGTGGCTGCACATTCAGCCTTTGAAAAAATCTGGACAGCTTCAACTGGAAGTGTGTCTAATGTCATGTAGACGTCTTTAATTTTTAAATGATTCTTCAGACTAGGAGAGTAAAGCTGTGTAATACATGTTTTATATGCTATTGTGCCAGCCTTTCATGGTGAGAAGCTAAATATTTTTGTCAGTTTAGCTAGTTTATATATGCTGTTCTTGGTTTGCTGGCTGAGTGAAATATCTGATGTGTCCCACCCCGATGTCTGCATTTGGATGGAGGATGAAGTGAAATGAACCCTATAAGCCAAACACTGAGCTCCTTTCCATTCTTTTATTAGCTTTTACTTGGCAAATTCTAGTGGCTTTTGTATAGAGAACATAACATTGCAAAAACAGTGGATGTTTATGGAAGGCAAAGCATAACTTAATAAACACAGCATAGATGTTACGAGAATGGATGCTGTTTCGCTAAGTACAGAAGCTACATATGGTGCTGATAGCAAATGCCATATGTTTGTAGAAGAGGCTACGTTTGCACAGTGCCTTTTTCTCAGACCTGATAATCTGTGAAAAATAACAATTCTGTTTAATACTTCTGGTTTTGGTCGCTTGGTTTTGTCCTTTAACTTCTGCAAAATATATGCAGTCAGAATGAATCTGGACACATAGGTCTGCACTCACTCCTTTTCAAGGCCACTTGATTCTAACAGTACCCATGTGAAATGTCCCTTACTCTAATCACAGTGCTACAAAATGATGTGGTTCCTGACACGCCAAATCTTGGGTGCCTAGCTCCCTGGTGACACAGCTGCCAAAGGAAAGTACTCATCCATCAGCAGTGTCACCTGTGGCCTGCTGGCTGTCACAGCAGACACATGCTTGACTCAGGGCTCTCAGTCCGGGAAAAGATTTGCATACTGATGTCCCACCTTTTTGTTGCCATTATCATCAGTGTACGGCATAACACAGCTACTGACAACATCTCCTCTGCTAGATGGTCCTGGGTGGAGCTGCTGCTGCTGTTGCATTCAGAGGACAGGAGTAGGTGCCTATGCCCAGGAGAAGGTTCTGGGCTGTGGATGGAGGTAACCACCTGGTGCCTTGTTTCAGGGTATTTTTGGGAGGGTATAAGGCTTTGAGTAGACTCAGCAGTAAGCTTTCCTCTTTGGTTACGTGACCAGGTGCTTGATATGAGTCTTCTGAGGGTTCTCACACTCCAGTGCTCTTTGGAGGTTGGCTCCTATATGCCCTTGGGGTCTATCTACCCCTGTATTCCAGGTTCCCTTTTGGGACCAACTTTCTAGAAATTTATGCCTTGCAAAGCCTAGTTGTAGGTACCTAAGCCTTTTATGGGATCCAACCTGCACATTAAACCTGCTTAGTTAGAGAGCTGATTAGGTAGCAGCCATACCTTGAATGAATAATGCTTCCAGGAATATCCCTGGCTTTTTAAGCTAAAGATGCTTGGATGAACTAGATCTCTCTCAGAATGTACCATTCATAAATGAACCATGCACAGTCCCTGGTAGTTCCTGGCGTTTTAAAAATTATTATTTTTATTTGTTGTTCATTGAAGAAAAGTGTCTGGAAACCATTGTGTAAGTTGAGCAAGCTTTTTCACAGTAGGCAATAGAGAGTTAATTTTTGGTGTTGTCCTCTGCTTTAAGTTTTAAACACGTTTCAGAAGACAGCCATATAGAAAAGAATGTTATGTTAATGTGACAGCAATCACAGACATTGCTATTGAAAACTCACTGTTGCTCTCCCCTCCAAAATTAACATCATAACCTTATGTCAGTGACTCACTATTATCCTAATACCTGTTTTTGGATTCTGTCCAGTCCCATTAGATATCCCTGTGTTGATTGCTCTGTTACTGGTGAATGTTAATTGCCTTCAAATCTCAGTGGAGTTCAAAAGCTTAGGGAAAAAAGTACTGACTGGTAGAGCTGCTAGTTTTATTAACAGGCAAGTAAATCAAATCTGTTCAGAGGTATGAGTGAAGTGCCTGAGACATGAGATAAAGCCTGCTGATCTTACATCTTTCTTTGCATGTCTGTCATATGTTATTAATTACATAACAGAGTGAGCCATTCCAACTTCGAAGATTGCAGTGATATCAGTAGTGCCTGTCCACAGCCAATGAACCTTAAGATGCATTCAGGCTCCATGTCATTCCCATCAGGATTCTCATCTTGACATTAAATAATGCCCCTTACTACATTTTAAGATGCATTTTAGAGTTATTGAGACTATTTAACTGAAATTATGATGTCAAAACAGGATTATAACAAGGCTTGCCACATGTCATTTAGTATTTTTTCCTCCTCTTGGTAATCTGTATTAATTTTGATTTATTTATATTGCCTTTCTGCTTTGTTTTGAAGGAGAACTGAGACGTGATTGCTTCTCCTTTTTTTTCTTGGTGTTTCTTTTAATCATAAAATTTTAAATAAGATCCTTGCATGCTCCCCCTTTTCAACACCAGAAACCTCTAGATGGAAAATCCCCAGTGCAATCCCATTGTGAGTTTGCTTCTTGTAGCATATTTTCTAGTTTAGGTACCTCTTCTGCTAGTTTTTAGTTTGCAAAAAGGTTGGTAGCACTTACAGAGTGGAAATAAGTGATGTGAAGAATATACTGTAATCACATACTGCAGAATAATTGCGTATTTTATATCAATGGTTTTCAGTTGGTTGATAATATTTAATCTCCTAGCAGAAATCTGTAATGACTCGTTTTAGAGACTGACCCTCTAACTTCATTTTAGGAATGAAATATTTCCTAATCCAGTAATTTCTGTCCATTCCATCATGTCATGTAGATAAAGAAAAGCAGCTCAGGTACCCACTGCTGGATTGCTTAACAAAAAGAAGTCAGCAGGTGAATTGTTTGCTGAATGCTAGGCTGAAGTCAAATGTTAGCCAAACGTGTTATGGCTGTATGAAATCTGTATTTAGGGTAGGCAAAGTGAAGTTGCTATTTTTATGATTTTAAGTGATTGTTAGGCTGTTATAATGAACGGCATACCCATCTAAAAGGCAGAGTGTGTGCAGATTAACATGAGTTTTTTAAGCAGTGTAAATGTGATTCAGCCAGTGGTCAAAAGGTGAGCAGAAGTCAGGAATTTCATTGTGAGGCTCACTCCAGAACAAAGGAGGTGAGAGAGAGAAGCAGGATAATTAATAGTATTACATTTTTTGTAGAAATTAACTTGACAGGCAAGAAGTGTTTGTAATTACAATCCAGAGCATTTGAATTTTACCCATGTTTTCACCAGGAGTACTAAAAAATACATGTAGGAAATGAGCACAGGGCCAAACACAGTATGTTTGGAAGGTCCCTAAGGTGCAGATGGTGGGTGACTGAAGTAAACTGGTGTACACTGAAGCACCTAACTAGCTGCCAGGATTTCACAGCTTCTGAGCATTAAAAGCATTCCATTCATTTCCATGCTGAAAATGTTGGCTGTGATCTTCTCTAGCTGGTCATTATCTCTCATTCTGAAGATACACTTATCCTATGAAGCCCTGTTTCACTGTATGCCTCTACTTCTGTTCACATTCAGGAAGAATTTCAGGAAAAGGAAGGACTCTACATGTTATATCTTGTAAACAATTATGAATTTAATTTTTTGTTTTTAGAGTTCATGATAACACAGGCTGTATGCTACAGCATGAAAAAAGAGATTGAGAAAAAGTTTATTTACTGTTTGTTTCACCAAGTCAGTATTTTGTTTTGTATGTATATAAAAGTGTTCATGTTTTTTGGATGATCATATTTCTGTAGTTGTCCTGTAGCCTTGAAGCACGTGTGTTTCCCTGATGTCAGCGGAAGTTTTTCTGTAAGTGGAATAAAGTAGGGCTGCATATATTTACTGTAGGTTGTGTGCCACAGATATGGTTCCCATTTTCCTTTCTGGATTCATGCAGCCCTAACATCTCTGTCTTTCCATCTGCCCTACTACTAAAATCTTCCTGGCTGAAATGAATTTCCCATTTCTGCCATGTCAGTGCTGGCCAGAGGAGAAAGCAGCAGGTTTAAGGAGGAGACACTGCTCATCTCTGCCTGCATTTCTTTTCCATCTCACTGCTAGATGTGAGCTCAAGTCAGGGACTATCAGGAAAAGCCTGTCCCAGGCTAAAAGGGAGGGTGGTGGCATGTCCTACTTGCCAGCCATTAGCGAGAGCATGGAGATGTAATACCATTTTGTTGAGTAGGAGTTTATGTTTGATGGTTAGAAACTGTACACCTTCTTCTGAGTGCAGGCACTGAATTCAAGCACTCTGCAATGCAATGGACGCTTGACTTGGTGCAAAAAATGAAACAAAACCCTAGGTGTGGTAGTTTGGTGGGGGTGAAATTGGACTTAGATGTCAACATCACCACCCTGTATTTGTATAAATTACTAGAGTGTATGCTAGGGTTTAATTTCGCCTGGTGACTCTGCTAAGATGAAATTCTTTGTGTGCCTGTGAATTTTGGTTTCAACAGTGTGGATCACTGTTGCTGGAGAACGTTTAAGAGAAATTAGCCAAAAATAGTATCATTTCCATAACTTAGGAAAAAACCCCATAGAATCATAAAAAATAATCAGCTGTTGGAAAGAATGAATTCTGTGCTCCTAATTTGCAGAAATCCCAGCAGTTGCTATTATGCCCAACCACTCACTAATACAATAAAATATAATTACATAATTAAATACAATATAGGATTTCCATAACAGGGAACTTTATTTCCTTGTCACAATATGGGAGTTGCTGTGGTTGAAGCTCACAGTTTGACACTGTAGCTATTATTAGATGGAAACATATCATATACTAGGCAGTATTCTCCTACAGGGGCACTTCCCAGTCTAGGTAAAAATGGTTTGCTGCAGAGTGGAAGCTTTGTAGGAGGTTGCCTAAGATGCACCTTTTGGATGAGGAGGTATCTTATAACCATGTTTTTGCTTTGCTAAAACAAAGCTTCTTTCTCCCACTGCTCTTTATTTGGATTGATGCCATCTGTCTTCTGCTAAGCCCAGAACTGGCTAGAAGCTGAAATTCAAGCTAGTGGGTAACTTTCAAGGGTGGAAGTTTTCCTAGAACCTGATTTCCTGTTGCTGATGACAACAGAAACTTGAATAATTAGAACTACAGAGACAGACACTTAAACTCAGATACAACAGTCTCTGTTCAGGTGAGTAGTGTCTATGTGAGACAGCAGCAGTAATCCTAGTTTTATTGGCATATTTCCATTTGGACAGTAATTTGTGTGAAATTCTGCATTATACAAGACTGTTTTTTTTTGCTGCAAACAGTAGCAGATACAGTGGAAAACCAGCTGGATCCAGTGTTGGGCAATGTTGTCATGAAAGATAATCATGGAGGTGAGGCCCCTGAAGCTTCTAGAACCTGAATCTGTGAAGCATTTTTGAAGTTTATATATATGAGGACTGAAGGAATTATCTGGCTTTTAGGTTGTTTGGGGTTGTTTTGTATAAGATACATACCATGAAATAGTAATGAAAAAGAGAGAGACTAGGAACTAGATTTAGGAGGAATGAAATGAAGCCATCTTAGCTGTAATAGAGTGTCTGAGTAATCAGGTATGTACTATTATGATGAAAAACTGTGTCTCTTTTGTGTTTAACCATATGAACATAAAGGCAAATGTGAAGTGCTGTGTTGAGATAAAGAATTGTTTTGGTTATCGGCAAGGCAGATTGGTGACAAGTAACAGCATTGGTGACAAGTAATGTTGTTTCTGATTTTGCTCTCAATTTATCTTTCAGTCCTTTTGTTCCACTCACTCTATTACTGACCTTAGTGATGCAGGAAAAATCCCAATCCTAATCAGTCAGATCATCATCATTAATTTAATGGTATGAAAATCCATCAAAACATAGCATACTGTTGCTAGTTTACCTGCTGACATGCAATGTGCACAATCCCAAGCCTTCAAGCAAAAGTTTGTGTTCTGAGTTTCTTCCTAGCCCAGCAGTTGCCCTGCTTGTATTTTAGCTTTTCTGAAAGTCAGGATTTGAAGAACTGTAGACTCTGAGGTTGGCATCTTCTATTTGTAGGCTATAGAATCTACTGACTTTTGATTAATCTGTGTAGATATTCAAGAGTACTTTCACAGTCATAATCTTGAATAGTTCAAATTTAATTATGATGATAGATCCTGTATTTCATTTGTGTGTAAAATTAGAAGAAAATATGCAGAAGCTAATCCTATTCAGAGACTGACTCCAAATATTTCTGAGCTAAAATGTTTGTAACCTAGAAGTCTTATTAAAATTCCTATTTCTACACATTTTAGTAGTAATTTGGTTTAAAAATTGCAAGACTGTAGTTTCATTTGACTGAGAGGAGAATTATGAGATTGTAGACAGACTAACTGCAGTTTTAACAATGCTAAAATCCATTATAAATCAGAAAAGGAGGAGAAAGTACACATGCCATAATAATTTATTTGACAGTGCTATTGAATATACATACAGCTCACAGATTATGTGTTTCTAGTACACTAAAATAAGAAGTCTAAGCATAGGAACATTATTTTTAATATGAGGATCCAGTGCTAAAGAAGAGAGAAGTTTTTGTAATGATAATCAGGCTGCTGAGCACCATGGTATACTGGCTCCTGTTTATGCAGACTCCTGCACCAGCTGAAGAAAAAAAGAACGGTAGAAAAGTAAAGGCAATGCAGTTTGCGTCTCTGTATATTTTCTTTTTTTTTTTCCCTCATCTTCTCACTAAGGAGATCTCCCTAACATATTTTTTGAGCCACTGCTTTCCAAAGTCCAGCGTCAGAAATGACAAGCCCTAGGATGGATTAGAAATTGTGTGTTGGCTTGGTTGTGTCCTGCTGGTATGGTTTGGTGGGGATGGGGAGTAAGAGATTGTCTGATTGCCTCCTGTCATATCTGAAGAGTGAAAATGTAGCTATTATCCTGTCCTGTGAATTCCTCAAAGGTCACTTAAATCCCAGTGGTCACTATTGGGATGTATTTTGGGAAGCAAATTTTGCACCAGGGCTTAGATGTACAGCTGTGATAGTCTGTAGAGGTAAAGCTAAATGTATTTCGTGTATGGGAACACGAGCTGGGCATTTTTGATGTCTTTATGAAGTGGATTCACAAAATTTATCTGAGCTTTCCTTTTGGCTGTCAGTGATAGGATACGTCTACCAATAATATGTGTCTTCTTGTAGTTCTTATGTCTACCAAAAATATGCTTCTTGTCATAGTTCTTTTTTCAGGCAAAATGCTGGTTCTGTAATGCTGGTTTTTAATCTTTGCAGTATTTTAGTTACCGATAAGGCTATGATGGCTTTTTCTCTGAATGAGTCACACAATCTTAACAATGTACAGGTGTAACTGACTTCTTTATTCGTATTTAAAAACTCAGTTTAAAAGGAGCTATAATATGTATCAAGCAAAAGATAATTGTGCTCATAGTTCAGTTCCAATTGGCTGTCCTGAAGGGCTGCACTTTGTAGTACTGGTCTGTGCTCTAACTGCTCAGAAATGCACTGTTGTGTGTTACTGCCTAATTGGTGAACTGTAATTGCCTATATTGAGAACTAATCTTAGAAGTTAATCTATGCGAGAGTCAGGAAGATTAATTGGGGCAATCACCATCCCATAGATTTCTAGTAAAGTGACACCTCCTTAAAATGGTTTGCAGCGAGTGCAGTGCAGTCCAAAATTGAAGACAGACCATGCATGCCTTCCACCTGTGCTCTGTCTTGCCCAAAAACTTGCCTGTAACTCAGCGTACCTTCACCACATACCTTCTGGCCACTAGATTGTAGGTGAATTTTGACTGAGAAAAGACACACAAGACTTGAATTACACTTTTCTAGACAAAATCTGTGATCGCATTGGTGGGAGCTAATGCTTCTGTCCCTTTCAGATTTGCTGGAACCGTGTGTTTTGATTTGAGGGAGGTTCTGTTGGCTGGTTTACAGCATGCAAGACTGAGACCTAGCCACGCTTCCACCTAGCTGTGTGACTGGAGTATCCTTGTGGTGAACTGCTGGCCACCTGTGGCCTGCTGGCCAGGCAGTGCCTGCCGTAGTTTGAGTTGACAAGCATTGCCCCTAGAACCCTTTTGATGCCCTGAAGTTGGCTGTACAGGTTTCTCCAGTTGCCTCATGGCTGCACGAGCTGAGCAGTGCAAGTGGTGTGGGCAGCAGTGCCACCCTCGTTTCACACTGTGCTGTGGCTGGTGTTGATCACACCACTGGAATAGATGGTCACAGTTAAAATGTAGATGTAAAACAGTTTCTGAAGATGCACTGAAAATTTTACATAAGGACTGACTTCACATAATTTAAAATCCAGCTCTACTATGTGTTACCACTGTGGCAGCTGAACCATGGAGATACAAAGCTAAAGATGTAGCATCCTGGCACTGGTGGGAAATGTACTGTGGAGAAATGTCACATTCCAAAAGGTCCTGATAATAGCAGCGTCCATGTCATGCAACACAACAGGCTCTGTTCACATGATGGAAGTCCTTTTTATGTGGTCTCTGCCAAAGTAAGAGAGCCACTTCCTTATCAATGAGGATTGCACTGCCATTGCTGCATAAAGGGGAACATCATTTGATCACCTGGGTGTGCATTCACTACCTGCTCCTGAGTGGAGTAAATCTTTACCTGAGTGAGCCGAGCATGGGAAGCTGACTAGAAGCAGCCTCTTATGCTGGCTTGGGGACTGCTTAACACGTAATGTGATCCCACTGCTGAACTTTATCAGTTTTCTATTTCTGTCTTTCAGTTGCTCTTTATTCTTTAGGAGAATCTCGGCCTCATTCCAGAGCTGACAGGATGCAACTGAGGTGCAGTCTGGGCCTGGCTGTGGAAAGCTGGAGATGTGGAGAGGGCTGGCTCAGGGTTACTGGAGCAGTTAGTGTTCCTGGTACTGGGTTTTAGTGCACAACACCCATTGTCAGACCTCTTGTCCGAGAGTCATTTCACCTCCACTGCTCATCCACAGGAACTTCTGCTTGTTGAAGGAATTCAGCAAAAGATAAGGGCAAAATCTGTATTGATAAAATGCTACAGGTTTCTGGCACTATCATCTCTTCATTGAAGGTTTGGTTCTTGCTCTCCTTGAAGTGTGTGAGCACGTGGGAGATAGGTGATGGTAGTGCCTGGAAGGACCACTGTTGGCCATCTCCTTTGATCCATAACATAAACATACTACATGAGCACACCAGAATCAATTCATGGTTGTGTTAGAACCTCTGTCTCAAGGAAATATTGGATACTGAAACTGCCCATGACAGGCAGTGTACTAGAGCCTGGGGGAATCACTCCAGCAGCTAACTCTCCATAAAATTATGCCAGTTGCATCCTCAGGTTCTCCATCAGCCAGTAGAGCCAAGAGAAGGGACAGCCCAGAAGGAGGGAGAGGAAACCACTGACTTCTGCAAAAAAGAGCCAGTAAGTGAACAAAAGGAAAGAAGAATGGTGAAGTCCTTGCAGCACATTGCAGGCATTAAAAAGTAATGGGAGATTCTGCTGTAGAGTTGTTTTATGGTTTACTAAGCAGCCACCACTTCTCCAAGTGTTGGTGCACTTCATTCATCTCTTTAAAAAAATAAGGACCACTGAGCAGACTGCAATCTCCCTGCCAGACATCAGTCTGATAAATACTTCTGTCCAGAGTAAAAAGGGAAATGAAAAATTAAGTTATTGTGGAAAAGCTGATCCACAGGTTACAATAAAAAAGCATCAGTAAAGAAGTTTTGTGGTCGGGGTCTACACTGGAGAAATCTTCCCTGGGTCCAATTCATTTTGCTCACCCAAGAAGAAACAAGGGCATTGTGACTGCTCTCAATTACTATTTGGAATACAGGGTAAAACATAATCTTGAGAGTGGCTTGCTGCTACATTATTAAAGATGTTGTATCTAATGAGACCTTGTACTTGCAAGACCTTGAAATGCACTAGTGAAATGCACTACTGCCTTGCGTGCTGACTGCCAATGCAAGGTGGGGAGGTCTGCATGGTCCAGATTTTAATTTTTCACTTTGATTCTTGTTAGAAAGGCACCAAAAAGAGAGCTCTGTTCTCTAGCTAATTTTTTAGGCCAGGTAAACTCAATCAGTTCATGGGCATTCACAAACTCATAGGGTTGTGATACAAGTTGTGTAACCAACCACGACAAGGTTGTCAATGGTCATGAGGTGCATTTAGATTGACTTTTTAGGTGACTCAGATGTTAAGTATTGAGTTTTTTCTAAATTGTGTTGTCAGGAGAAAAATTTATTTCGAACAGCTGGTTAAAATGAAACTGTATCATCTACTAAAATTTAAATGATCATTTCTGAACAAAAGTGACTTTTAAGTGACGCGCTCCCGGCACCATGGAAAGTGCTCAGTTTATTTCTCTCTGGAATACCACTTTTCCATTAGGAGACCATGTAATATAATGTCCATTTAACCCTTTATAGGCCCTTCTAGGTGTCTCATAAGTCTTATAATTCTGATTTTATGACTGGCATAAAATGTTCTGGTCCAGATGCATAAATGACTGCATATGTCTTCCTCCTAGTTTCCTACACTGGCAGATTTTTTTATTTTTTTTTTTAGAATGGAAGTGTAGTGCTACTGGCTTTCTATAAAAGCAAGAGAGTTTGCTGGTGTCCTAAAAGATGAACTACTATCTGTTTGGAATCTTTACAGATGAGTACAAAATTGTGGGTTTTACCAGGTTTTGATGGCACTAGCAAATATATGTAAATAGGATATAAAATGAATCAGCTGCTGTTCAATAAAACAGCATCATGTTTACCTCAGCCTTGTAGCTACTTTGCCCTCCTACAGGGACTATTTTAATTAGCAGCATGAATTTTGGGTAGTTTAATTTATTTTGTGATTGTGTAAAACAGGCTTTTGGAAGGGTTTATTTATAAACTGCCCAGGTATTAGCAATAGCATTTCAGGAGCATCTGTAAAAGCAGAGTGTCATAACACACAACTTCTTATCTTATTTTTGCTGCTGTTTAGCCTTGCCAACGGGGTTATTTCTGGGGTGTCTTATTTTCATGCTGCTCGTCACTGTGACAGGAGAGTGAATCAAATGAGGATCAGATAATTAAATGAAAAAAAGAACCATTTACTCAGTTGTCTCCTGAGGAATTTTGTTGCGTAAAACACTAACAATCATGCCATATGTTGGTGGTAACTTGAATTCCAGCTGACCAAAGTAGCCTTTACAGTTTTTAGGATCTGAACATTGGATTCAATGATCAGCTGATTGAAATCACAGCAGAGTTCTGCAGAGTTCAGAATTTGTAGCACTGAGAGATAGGTGCCACGTGGCTGCAGTTCTGCACCATTTTGTGTTATGCTGCTGTTATGGAGCTGATAAAATGTAATGTCATAGGGAGGCAAGCCTAGTACACTCAGTCCTGACATGCTTACATAACCTGCTTATGTCCAGTGGGGTTCTTGCATGAGAAATGTGAGGAAAGGTTTGAGTATTTAAATAGACCCAGACATTATTTTGTCTATAATTGAAGCAAGTCCCTTCCTGTGTTTCAAATATGACAACTGTCATTGTATTAGTAACTGGGTTTAAACGTATTTAAACTAGAAAATTTATAAAAATTTCTCTGGGATCTAGTTACACCATGCCAAATACAGGTAACTCATAAAGTTTATTTAGCTTGGTTGGTACAGTGAGTAAAAAGAACATCGTAGATTGATAGTACCATCTTTAAAGTGTTTGCAGAGAGTCATGAATGTGAGAAGCAGATGGATTAGGTACTTAGGTTTGTATAGTGCCGGTAAGGCTGTATCCCAGACATCTTTCATATGCAAAGCTCTTGCTGATCTGTATGAAACTGTCTGAAGAAAGACTAGAGCCACCTATTAAGTTAAGAGCTCTGTTATATAGTGAGTGCCAGCGTTCCCAGTGCAGAAAGACACTTCCAACAAAGAGCATTTGGTTGATGTCCTGAAAGAAGGATCTGGGGGTTGAGAACATTCTCTACAACACTCCACAGGGAAAGTTTAGCGTACTGGTACAACTGTTAAGCAATTAGACTAATCAAACGTTCCATCACCATAATCTCCTGACAGAACATACCATACATATGGTGACCATTTCAAGAGGACAAACCAAAAAGTTATGTCTGATAATCAGTATGCTGTAATGAATGAGTTATGTCACTTACCTTCAGTGTCTGTCTGCCTTTCTCTTCCCACAAGTTAGGACTCTGTTTTATTAATAAATGAGATATTTGGATTTTTTTAATTGGCATTAAAGTCTCTTTTAAAAAACGGACTATTTTTCTCATAAAAATGACATAGCATGGACAATACTGTGTTTCCTGCTGTTAGAAAAGAGTACTTACAACCACTCTTATAATTTGCTTGCTTGCTTGCTAAATGCATAAATTTAATAATGCAACAATACAATGCTACAGTGAGCTTCATGAATTGGAAAAAGATAGAATTTAAATGCATTTGGCACCTGACATAGATTTCTTACAGGAGATCTATAATTTCCTGTATTAGAGCTAGCTGTATCCTTTAATGAATGCAGCTGGAAAGATAAAGGATATTTGGGGAGTCATGTACTTAGCTTAGTCTGCTAAGTACTAGTTTGGTTATTACTTTTGATCTTAAAGCTATCAACCGTATTTGGACAGTTTATTCTTTTTGTAGGGAAAAGATGGAAGCATAAGATGGCAAATCATGTTTGGAAATCATGACTCAGTAATGCAAGGTTAAAATGACTGTCCCTGTTTTTAGTCGTTGGTAGTGTGCTTCAAATGGCTCAGTATCACTTACATGCATTTTTGAGTCTCTGTTTGTAAGTGGTAATGAGCTTACCTGGCTCCCCCTGCATTTATGAAAAAGCAGCAGATTGTATTGTAGCTTGCTGTAGTTTCTTTGACCTAAGCACTAGCCATGAAAGTTTAATGTAATGTTCTCTAGTGTACCCAGTAGTCATACAGGTGTTATCACGAGTCATCATTCCCACAAGGGTCAGGTCAGCAGTGATGCTGGACTTCCTTATTCCAGGCATAGGTTTGGTTACAGTAGCAGCATCAATGGTAAAACGAGCACTCTATCCTCAATACGACCACTTAAAAAGTTTTAGAGAGCACTAGAAAAATGCAATATTTTAAAGCCATAGCTGATGCTAAAGCTGCCCCTAGAATTTAAGTAAGAGTGTGTAGTTCTACGGATGGATTAAAGATACTTGGAGAACAAACCCAGCCATTGCATGAATCCATTTTGCTGGATTGATCTTTTTTAAGACTGTGTCAGTGAAGAGAGGAAGATCTCTAGATCTCTGCTAGTCAGCACTGTGATCTGTACAAGTTTCTCGCTCCCCACACAATCTCCAGCATGTGGGCTCCTCCCCTCTGACCTGAGCCAAACATGCTGCTGTCCGATATGGTATTCTTACTTATTCAATGCTTGTTGCTGAAGGGGAAAGCTAGTGGAGAGCAAGTAAGGCAAACTGGCTACTGACGAAGCTGAGGCTTAACAAGGCAGAAATGTTTAGTGCAGACATATCAAAGCAGTGCACATCATTTCTTTTTGGAATGATGATGAGAAAACCACTGTGTTTTGGAGAAAACCACCTGAGTTCTGTGGAAAAGCTTTTCAAGAAAACGGTAATAATCTTGAGAGTTAAACATTCTCCTCTCCTTGTGTCCTTCAGGATGGAGGTTGTGTAAATCCTCTGGCTTGATTAAGAGAAATTACTTAAATATTTCAGGAGCTGAGTACTCTTTTGTGTTGACCAATTCCATGCAGGCTATCAAATGATTTTGCCTCCCTTTTGTCCTTAGTCTCATTTAATTAGATCCAAGTCTACATACAATTCTGTCCAACTAGTCTCTCAGTGGAAGTTGTGGTTTCTCTTTTTGGCTTACTCTCTACTTCTTCTGTGATTGAAGCTGTGGAATCTTGTAATTCATTTTGTTCCACCATTATTGATTTGGTGGCAACAGTCCAAATGTTGAAGAATATTTTCTAGGTTGTTGTTGCCCTTGATTTCCAAAGACATTGCATACAATGAAGCATGTGGCTCAGGAATTGACGTATCCATAGTGTCACCAGGCTTTGAGGGTGCATTTTCAACTTTAAAAGCAGTTTATTGTTAATTAGAGAGAGTCCCAAGGGCATCATGATCTCCTGATAGTCTGTGAAGAGTACCTTCAGTACACTGTACTCTGTGAGGGTTTGCCAAAACCATCGCTTGCATAAATCCTGAATTGATTCCCTACTGAAGAAGAGTTGTTAGAGCCTTCAAGTTACAGTTGGGAATAAGATTAATATTAAATTTTACTCTTTTATTAGTGGATTTTGGTTTGTGATTCTTGTAAAAGAAAAGACAAACCCTAGTGCTTCACAGAATCTTAACAGATGCATATGCTATGCATATGGCATAAAAGTGCTACCCTTCTAGCTACTGTCTGTGCAATGAAAGTAGCTGTGTTTCAGTGGCAACACACAACTTAAGCATATTTCCTTAACTAATTGGACTCTTGGAGTGTTAACCTTCCTCTGGGATGAATCTGGATGGCATGCAATATGACTAACAAATGAAAGGTTATGGAATTGGATCCCATTGCACATTTTCTCCTACTTTAGTACCTGCTGTCTTATTAACGTTAAAAGGTCGTGGATAGAAAATCCAGTGTCTTACCTTTACAGGAAAACACTTTACCTCGTACTCTGCAGTTAGATGTCTGCAGATATTCCAGAAAACAACCTCCTAGAGACTGTCTGCTGTGTTGGATGAGGATGTGATGGCATGGAATCCATTTTCTTCAATGTCTAGACTGTACTTCTACAGTGTACACTTTCATGTCCAGTTTGAATTAGTGTAAAATTATATAATTTTCCATTTTAGCTGTCCAATCTTTCTTTAATTTGTAGTACCTCCTTCCTTTATTAAAAAAAATGTGTTTCTGTTTGCCTGTCTGTGCTTGTATGTAAAAAATTATCTTTTATGAAGATGAAGTCTTTTTCTTGTGTCTCTGCCAGTGCTGCTTTGCTATAATGGAATGACAAACTGTAAATAGAATTGACTTGGAGGCTGAATCAGTTGTTGGTATTTTGTTAATAATAATAATAATAATAATAATATGAAATGCCCTCCATCAGGTAGTGCAAATATAAATTTTGAGTTGTTATGAATGCCAGATTAACTTTGTGGAGATTACTGGCTCAGTTTATCAAATCTGTTTTGTCATACATCAGTCATTTTGACCTGCTGTATGATGAGATACATTTTTATTAACTAACTTTGCTGTCTGTTGTGCAGACATGAATGTCTTTTTAAAATCAAGGTAGACCTGGACAGCTTGTCCTGCATTGTACCTGCAGATTCTTGTCCTGCTTTTGTCATGAACATCCTCTGTAGTTCTCATGTGCTTTATTTTTGATCACTCAGAGTATGAATAGCTTAGAGGATAGTTACACAGCTAAGGTGCTAACCTGTACTAGCTATTATCTGAACATACTCCTCTGCTACTCCTCTGCCGCTTCTGTCGTTACACTGTCTTTTAGTTATATGCTGGACTGAATTTTGAATCCTGATCCTGACATTCACTGGATTATATGGATCAGCTCTTTCCTGTCTTTCTGATTTACCAAACTCTTAAATGCTGAACTGACATCATTGCTAGGTCATGCCAGATTTTGGTCTATCGTGAGCATCTAGGTTAGATCTGTGTGAATTCATCTCCTGAGTGTGTCTCCTCCATTCTGAAAGGCTGTCCCTGTTGTGCTGTTTGGTAA
>WBMY01013606.1:333724-394911 GCA_013397315.1 Donacobius atricapilla | reverse complement strand
AGGGGGGGGGTGGGGAGATTATGACTCTCTTTCTTTTTTATGGAGTTATGAGTTACTTTGCTTTGTTTTGTTTTGCCTGGAGGGAATTGAAAGACTAAGTTTACAGATAGAGCGGGGGCTGAAACATGTTTTCTCTCAGGACATTTTGTCTCTCTGTCAGAACAAGGCTTTCTTTCCAAAGCTAACTGTGGTGGATTGTCTTTTCCACTTGTTGCAGCTGGCCTGCTTTGCTTCCCACAGTCCTACACATGGTCCTGGCAAGCTTGGGCAGAGTTGATGGGACATGCATGGGCATCTCGTAACTCTTCATGCCAAGAGGCAGATATGAACTGCCTCTCCAGAGGTCTGTGCCCCATCTGGACAGCCAAATGTCCCAGCCACTGCTAGCCCCCGTTTGGGGGAAGAGCAGTGCAAGGATGTGGTAGATGTTAGGAGAGGCTGAGTAATTCAGTGGAGGATTGTTTAGGCTTTTCATTGTGGCTTGGTGAAGATGCTTTGAAGTGGTAGTCCCATATGGTTCTGTGAAAAACATGTGCTTTGGAAAAGAGAAAATGAGTCAAGGGATAGACAGAATGAGGAGGAGAGTCTGATCTCCTGTACTTCTATACATATATTCATTATTCTTTTTTAAAGTGGTTTAAATGTTAACTGTCAGGTCCTAAAGAGTAACAACTTCTAAGTATACAGGCAGCTGATAATTAACCTTCAGGACATGTCAGTTTCTCTTTCCAGTTTGCATATCTTGGTGGCTTACAGGACCCCGTAAAACAACCTAAAAAGGCTGTACTGTGTTGTCTACCTTCTGTCTGTAAATGCAAAGCCCAAGCATTTTTTAGGCCCCAGCCCCACTGTGAGCATTAAGCAATAATGTACATAAGTTTTCTAACTGTCCACATTGAAATGAATGGCAGGGCTTTAAAGCAAAAGCCAGTCTTGAGACCACTCATGGACTGACTTTGGTTGGCCTTGTTGGCTGTGAAAACACGCTTTTCATTAAAATTAAAATGCTGTCAGACCACCTACTGATCATAAGTGGGGTTTTTGTTTGTTTAAAAGAGATGAGATATACTATTTTCATGCAGCTTGGATCAAGATGTCAACAGGAAGTAAGGACATGTGACTGTCATTTTGTATCTGTCTTAAGAAATAACATTTCTTTCTCTTAATTAATGAGAGTGGATTTGCTGAATGACCTGCTTATTGATTACAGCAGTTAATGATTTTTTGTGTGCCACATCTGCATGTTCTTATTTGGGTTATCAAATATTCAAAGACCATGTGATGGAAAAAAAGGGTTTTTTTTCCAAAAGGCAAAGTATTTCTGCTTCTTCTTTGAATGACTGGCACTGTTTTAAGATAAGTAACCGTGAGCCTCAAGGGAAAGCTGGGTGTGTATTTTCAAGAGAGTCAAGGAATTATGAGTGTACCAGGTTGCAGGAATAAGAGTAGTCTCTGCTTGCTTCATCATGAGCTCAACTGGGAGAAATCTGTGAGGAACACAGGTACTGTAATTCAAACTGGTCAGTAAACCTGTGAACACTTAAGACTATGATAAGCTTTTTCTGTAGCTTTGCAGGGCAATTAAAAGTACTAACACCAGTGTCAGTACCAGGGGTCCTGGAAAGGTTCAGTCAGTGGCATATAGTTTTGGAATTTTATTGTAAAAGAAGGAATGAGAATGGTGTAGACAGAAAGAGTTGAGGCGAAGGTGGGAAGCGGCTTAGCTGACACGTCACGAATTTAGAAAAATCTATTTTGTTGTACTTTGAGTATTGGATGAAACCTCTGGCCTCTGGCTCAGAGTAAGGATTATCTTCACTCCCCTGTGTTGTACATGAAATACCTAATGGGGTGATGGAGTCTGACTGATGTTGTGACACCTTATTGCTATTTTTGCAGAGTCCACAGAAGTTCTAGACTATTTTTCCACACTGTAAGGTCATGATTTCTTAGTTAATGGCAGAAACAAATTTTTTTTTTGTTTTTAGCAGTGTTTGTTTTACTCTGTCACTGGTAAACACTGGCTGTCACAAGTCTTTGTAGAACTTTACAGATACATCTACTCAGAATGTTTTCTTTGCCTTTTTTTGTTGTACTGTAGAGCAGAATATGAAACTTAAAAATAACCACTTCCCTGTTTTCAAGGTTGATTACATTGTTTGATGGCTATAATGTCTTAAAGTAACCAATTACAGCATTTCCTGAAAGAGAAATTCAAACAACTGAGTGCTGATATATCCAAGAAAAGGAGGGCATTATTTTCGGCTTGTTGGTATCATTCTTTTGAGCTTTTCAGTTTGTTTTAATTCTGTCATGCTTCCTTTCTAATGTTATATGCTAATTTAAATAATAGAACTTGTACATAAATACACAGTCATGCAAGAATGACTAAGGATGATAAAATTGGAACAGTGGTGCTAAGTGCAGCATTGCAATCAATAGGACTGCAATGGTAATAACACCAATATGTCTCGTTAAAGAGATGTAAATTGCACTTAATCTGAAAGAAGGTTAAAACCACAGTGGAGCAAGGAAATGAGTAAGATGCAGTGTGAGAGCTAGCAAAGATGTCTGTGCCCACTCAGAATATGTCTTATTTCACAAAGAGCAACCTCAGGGAGCCTTCAAGGGATTGCTATAAAGTGAGCAGAAGCTCAAGAAAACAGAAAATATGTCCTATGCAGCAGAAAAGCCCTGTTACTAGCAAAGAAATATTAGAGAATACTAGTAGGAGGATTTTTCAGAACTGATTCAAGTTAAGCTTGGAAATGACATGCCTCTTTCTGCCACCTGAACTCCCGTGAGCTCAGTGTGGCAAATCCCAATTCACAGCGGCGCTTCTCGCAAGCAAAAGGCATGGAAATGGGCACAAGGTCGACTGGACAGTCCGCCGTCCTCTCAGCTCCTTCTGTGGGCTGTGCCCGGGGATGTTACCATAGCACACCTTTACATTCCCCTGCAAAATAAACCCTGCAGAGGAAAGGGATCCTTAAAGACAAATGTTCAGTGGATAAAACCCCAAGCACTCTGAGCTCAAGCTGCCCTTGCAACTTTAATTTATCTTATTACATCCACTCAAGGTATTTTTGTTCCCTTGTTATGCAGAAGCACTCATTGTTCAAAGATCTCGGCAGATGACTAGGCACCATGAAGGTGCATTAAGGTTAGAGCATTTATCTTAGCTCTGAATTGTTCTGCTGGGCTGGTGTCAGATCTCCAGTGTTCTCACATTTCTTCCAATTTCTTCTGCTTGTTTATTTTTATTGATGCTTGAGAAATAACAAGAAAACGGGGAGACCCTTTCCTTTATTTCCAATGCCCATTTAGGTTGAAAATTTTAATTAGAATTTTCAAAGTTGGGTTGCTTGAGAACCACATTTAGATTATTAAATGACCTGTTTTCTATGAATAAATACATTGGAAAAAGAATTGCTAAGTTTGTATGAAATTTTGACTCCCTAGGGAGGTGTTTTCCTAACCATTGTGCTACTTTGGGTAAGAGAAAGAAGGTCAAGAATTGCTTGCTGGCTTGCAGCGCTGTTTAATGCCTCAGCACAGCACTAAATAGAGGATAAGTGAGGATGTAATAAGTAGTAAAGTTCATTTAGGATGAGCGAATAGAAAGTTGTGATGCACAGTAGTAGGGAAGACGTATTTAGTATGAGAAATAGAGATATCACTTAGGTTGCTAATTCACATATAATGAATGAGCTGAAGATTTCATATGTAAGTGACATAAGATGTGATTTAGACTTCTGCACAGAGGTCTTTAACTTACAAATGTTATTCTCCAACAGTCCGTGCTCAAAACCCAGAGCTTCAGTCTCAGCAATACGTGAAAAACAGTTCATGGGCCAGATGTTAATTGATGTCTACTGACATAGGCCCTTGAAAACAATAAAGCTCTAAATTTTTTCTCTTTTATTCTATGGAGTGCAATATGTTCCCCCCCAAATGTCAAATTTTGTATACTCTATTGAACACATACTCTAAAAACCCATTTTTGCTAAAGAAAAAGTCTTTCTTGTGTGCTCTTTGCAGATGGTAACTTTTGAGCCATTTATTTATGGATCTGGCAAAAATTTTGCTTTAGCTGACATTCAGAGAAACCTGCTATCTACAAGAGAGGCTGCATGATTTGTTAAAAAACAATGAGGTTTTCGTAAGGTGTTTATCATATTATTAAAAAACATAGCCTTCTATGAATAAAATCAAATGCACATATTTTATAAGTATGTCTGTAAAACAGTGTAAAAATTTGAAAGGTTTGGATGGAATTTCACACCAATTTCCAGGCTATTTTATGAAGTTAAATGAAATAGTAAAAGCAGAGGTGCTGAATCATACACAAAGTTCCAGTTCATTATGAATGGACTGCCACAGGTAGAATACCATCTTATTACAGTTACTATGAAATGCCTACTGTTGGAGTCAAGTATCTGTAACCCTTAAGAAAAGGTTCATCATGCACAAAAGTAGCAGTTAGTAGTAGCTGTTCAGCCTTGATGATCGGTGACAACTGTCTTGCTCACTTGAACAGTGATGAGAAGGAAGAGAAACCCTTTTAGTTGCAGAGGTTTACCAGCTGAGTTGTTTGTCTGCCACTTCAATTCTTGAGTGGGTTTCTGTTCAAGGACTTCAATTTTTTAAAGAACATAAGCTCCTATTACTTTGAACTGTTATTTAATAAAGTTACATTTGGGTCCTTGAATAGTGTACAGCTGAAGAAACATAAAATAGATCCATATTTCTAAAGTCAAAACCCAGGAGTTTTGCTTGGGGAGCTGATTCTGTGCATACTGAAGCAATACACAGAAGTTATCACTCCGAAGAAATTAATTTAATTTTTCTCCCCAAACAACGTACTTTCTTTTTGCTTTTAACCTTGATTGTTGCATTAATAGATGATAGAGGCACTGATGGGAAAAGCATAAGAAAAGTGCTGAGATGCTGGAATACAGTGATCTGAGGACACTTATATCACAGAGCAGATAACCTGTTTGCTTTTATTTGTGAGCTTTCAACCATGAATGCAGAAATGGCACTCCACAATTATCGATCAGCTTACCCCACTGTCTGCCATTTGATGGTGCTTCACTTAGACCTACTGTCAGACAAAGGACACTGCAAACAGATGCCACAAAAAACATGCCTTACGTATTGCTTGTTCATTGAGCTAGAATATTGCATTAACTTTGCAAGGCTTCTAATATTTCAAGAATTACAAGTTAAGTGATTTTAAAAATCTCTCGCTCAACAGCATTATCATGAAAAGGCTATTTATGGTATCTGCTTGAGTAAACTGATAGCAGCATGGTTGCTTATTGTGCTCCTCTAAATTCATTTTCCTAATAGCTTATTGGAAACTTCAGTGGGGACAGTGCTTTTGTGTGGTTCTCATAATTCCTCATACAAACATCTTCCAAATAATTAAGGTTACTTCATTCTATGGGAAGATGCAGCTCAACTGGTATTTACTGGCATTTGGCAGCCTTCAGTTTTGCAACATGGTCAGCATGTAACTGGGGTTTGGAGGAACAAATCCCATGCTGACTTTGTGTCACATAACTGCAATTGGACATTATCTTAGGATGATGGGGTACTCAGAGCTAAAAATTCCTTGCTGAAGGATGCAAGCAATGATATAGAAGCCAGCAGTAAGATGTATGAGCTGTGCAAAAGTGGCAGAGGGGAAGAGATGAAGGGCAAAGAGGCTGGAGTAGTCTGAATCAAGGAAAGATGCCAAGGCAGAGAAAGCAAAATCTTGGAAGAACTTGGATTGTATGGAGCAATGAGAAAGAGTTTCAAAAGTGGGGTGCTCCTGACAACCAGTCATCTGTTTATATACCCACAAATTCATGGTGAATGTAGCTAGAATGAGTGGTTTTTAAGCTGAACATAGACCTTTCCTTGCCCTGTTTCCAGCTTTGGCTATGGCTGGTATTTCCCAACCCTCAGGAAAATAATTTGAAATAATGCTGTTGTTTTCAGACAAGCATGTCATTTGTTTTACCGGTCTGTAGTTGATTAATTTGCAAATGATATTCCCAATAAAGTGCTTAGAAGTAGATAATTACAACTATATTAACAGTTACCGGGGAAGCAGATGGTATTCTGAGGAGCTGCCATGTAGAATTAGTGCTGATGCTCTACTGTAATGTACCATATACCCCAGCAACCCACAAACAACAAACTAAATTCCTGCTGATATTCCAGATTGTAAGTAAATTGTGCTATTGCTTCTCATTCAGTTCTTTTCTGAATTTTTATGTGTGTTTTCTAGATAGCTACAGTGCTCAGTGAGCTGCTCCATTTTATGTTCAGTCACATAGCTCTGCAGGTCTGTATTTTGTATTTTCTTGGTATCAAACCCACTAAAAGGAAGTTTCTAGGTTGTATGTCAGTGTTTTCTCCACCCTGCTACTTGATACTCTAAAGCACAGACTAACTCTGAAGAAAGACATATTCCTAATATACTAAATTGTTCTAATGAAGATTTGCTGTGAGGTGCTAAGTTAAGGAAGCTCCGAAGCAGCCAGTGCCATCCACACGCCCACCTGTGCCCGCACTCTTCCTCTCCCCTGCTTCTCGTTAACCTCCCAACTTCATACCACAGCCTGACAAAATGCCACCCTTTTTGTGCTTCTGGCAATCAGGAAAAAGGCCACGATGTCATGGCAGTTTCTCCTGCGCCTCTGATCCTTGGTAGCTTTGGTTTTAAGCAGGCTGGAGTCACGCAAGCCACACAGCAGCTCACACCAGGCTGGAGGTTGGAGCAAAGTTGAGGTTCCTGCCCGAGGCTGGCGGAGTGCCGCTGGCACCCAAAGACAGATCACTGCAGCCAAATGGCTGGGAGTCTGTTCAGAGCGTGGCCGTATTTCTTTATTTAACATATTTGTCATCTACATGTTTAAATAGAACTAAAAGCTTTTCTTGTTTTTTTTGTTGGGTTTTTTTTTTTTTCTTTTTTAAAGACTTTAAAACCACAGGAAATAATTAGTAAACAGATTTTTTTTTCCTCAAGTGCATGTCTTTGGTATTATTGTGTCTAAAAGAAGTACATAACAGCATATCTGTGATCTAAATACCCATAAATACAATATGGGCATCTTTAGGGTAGAGGATCAGATGAGAAACGGGCCATTTTGGGTAAGTCACATTGCCTGTTGCCCGTCTGGAATTACCTCTGTTCTGTATGGCTGAACAGGACCCAGTCTGATGTTATTTTATGCTAGGCTTGTGATAAAACCTGGAGGGAAGGAGCTGATGGATGTGGTGACCCCTTTTTCAGCCAAGGAAAAGAAAGTTTTCAGAAGGTTCTTACCATAGTCTGACGCAGACCCCCTTAAAAATCTATAGTGTTTGTAGCCAATTGCAAGTGCAATTGGCTCTGTGTTGTTTTGCAGGTCGTGTGGGGCAGAAGTGGGTGTGTGTGTGTGTGTTCACAAGTGCACGAGTTGAGGTGAGCAAAAGCAGCTGAGGCATAACAAGACAGTGGTGACAAGGCAGGGTAACAAGGGTACCATTTAGAATGTAATGATGATAGAAAGCTTTAAAAAACTCCAGTCCCCAGAAACAAAACATTTGATAGCATGATCAGAGGCCCAAAGGAAGGTGCCGGGCTACAGAAGTAGGAAAACATTTAATTCTTGTTTGTTGTTACTAAGGAGTATCTTGTACAGTACCCTTGATGAAACAGAATTGCCTTCAAGCCAAACGCAATTCCCTAAGCAATATATTTTTGAATGGAAGCTGCAGCTGAATCCTGAATATTTAGTTAATTGCTTTAGTCAAAACAACAAATGCTGAAGCCTTTCATCTTGCATCTGTAGGTAGAATGAGCAGAATTAGAATTGGTGACTTTCAGGTCATCTTCAGGAAAATTGAAGAAAGAGGATTTTGTCCAATAAGGTCTCTTGACCCTATTTGCATCAAAGTATGTCTCTGGCTTCTTTCCCGGCTTTACTTCTCTTGGTTGAAATGAAAAGTTATTGGATTTATTCTAAGGAGGGCTGGAGTGTGACAGCACAGGTGGTTTTTGAGTAGTATGTCCTAAAGGATCCCTTTTTCCAGTGCTTAGAACTTCAACTATTTTACCAAAACACTTCCTGGCAAAATTTCCTTGCAAATACTATATAAAGTGAACAACTTTTTGAAGTGCTGAAAACCATTCTATTCTACTCTTTTTAAGAAACACTTTGGACTTTCCAAACAGCTTGTGCTTCAGAGCAGTGGTTTGATAACAGGCAGGGAGGTAGTCTCCTTTATCAAAGATACTGCTTTAGTGCTTATGAAGTCAAGTCCATTTTTAATCAGTTTTTGAGTCCAAAAGGAGAAAAAGACTGGAATACATCCTTTGAAGATTCTGTTAAGGTTTTCTGTATATTACAGTGGAATCTCTCTGCCTGTGCTTGAACTTGGTAAAAGCCATTGTGTCTGTATGAGGTGTTGTGAATGTGGAACTGGTGCAGGTCAAGTGGGTCTCAGGTGGACCTTTCCTGTTAGGGCTGCACCAGTCCTGGCTGACCCCCAGGCTTCACAGCTAAAAAAAAGACAAGTTGGTTATGTGAGATAATGCAGAAAATAAAACTGGAAGTGCAAAAGAGGGGAAAGCTGGACCTCAGTAAATGGGTGAAGAAAGAAATTGAAAGGTAGGGTAACTGGCCAGGGAATCGGGCAGAATGGGGCTGGAAGAAAAAGAGAGAAACATAATATGGAGTTGGAGGAGTGTGCTGGGACTGACTTGATAAAGAGCCAGAAAAACAACTGGAGGACTGAGACCTAATAGTTGGGGGTGTTGGCAAGAATGGGAAATCCTGTATCTAAAGAAATGTTACACCTGAAACTCGAATTGATAGTCCAGTAGAGCTGTGTGGATAAACGGGGAACTACCTTTTCTGTAGAAGGATTGTGCAGGACTGGAACTGGCTGAAAAAGGAAACTAGAGGAGGTAAAGGGATCACTTGGACTAGGGTCTGATGTGAGGAAAGACATTCTGTTAATGTGTCAAAAAACATGGGAGAGGAATGTGTGAGAGGCTGGAACAGGGAGATTCCGTGACTGGGATAAGTGTTAAAAGGGAGAGAGGAGAGACGAGGGCTTGGGAGGGCATAACAGGGTCTGGTGAGGTGAAAAGGATAAGTAAGGGGGAAAGAGGAGAGACAGTTAACTGGATATGAAAAGATTATGGGTTGGAGAGCGAGGACAAAGAGAGTGGTTAGTCCTGGCCAGGAGACTGGGATCCCTTTGAGAATCATAAGGAATGGAAACTGGGAAGGTCATACTCATCTGTCTTTTGCTGTTCCCAAATACCTCTAAATTCTTGCTGTGAGAGTATTTGTCATCCATTTTCAAGTGTTTGTCCACATCAGTGAGGGTAATACATTATTGCTGTCAGTTACTCTAGAAGCTGCACAAACCTAAGTGGTAGAGTTTAACACTTAAAACCCAAATTGAGTAAGTGGGAAGATGCTACAGTTCTGGTGTTTTCTGCTTTTTGAGGGACAAATAAAGAAAAATGCATCTACAATCTGCAATAAGACAATGAGCTTTAGAATTAATAAGATATACGGCAAAGTTTTTAATGCCATACTCATTATCCTCTTACACATTGTAATAGTCTTGTGCCCGTCATGACATTGTTTCCCCGTGGTTTAAGAGTCATTAATTGTGCAGGGCAGATAAAAGTAGGTGGACAAGCCAGGATTGCTGCGAACAGGACTGTTGTCCTTTGAAATAGGTACAGGAGGTTGGGTGAATGGCAGTGATAGTAGGGAGCTGGTTAGCCTACTGTTTAGCTACTGGGCTTCTGGAACTCGGTTCTGTTGGAACTGGGTTCTGTCTCTCCTCTGTCACAGCTTTCTCAGACATGCTAAGCCCTTTGAATCAGACTTTTTAAGACAATCACTAATTGCATGTTTCACATTTTTCTGGTGGCCTAACCTAAGCCCTAGGGCCTGTTTAGAAGAAGAGCATAGCTGTGACTGAAAGCAGTGAGACTCACACTTCGAAGATACAAAGCATTGCATAAAATTAAAGATTCTGAAAAATCATGGCCTGGACATCTTAAGGCAGACTTTCCTAAGTTAGTGGGTATGTCTAGTTTTAATTTATCTGTGCCTAAGCTCCCAATGTATAAAGCAGAATAATACTTCCCTCAACTCTCAGGGATTTGGTGAAGATTAGTGAAGTGGCTGTGAAACCCTCACTTACTTTAGTGATGAGTGCTATAGAAAAGCCCATAAGGAAATTAATAATTTTGTCTTCAGAGAACTATTTGAATAGTTAACAGGAAACAAGCCATAAGGCCGTACTCTGAACAATGATAAGACAAAATATTGAATACTTGCTTTATTAATTCAACACCATCCATCCTGTGCTGTGAAGAAGTGCACTTAAAAAAATGTTAACAAAATTAGAGTGTATGATAATGTATACGCATAGGATACCAAATTAAGTTTGCATCAGCAACCATAATTCTTTCATTGCTTAATGTTGGAGCCTTGATTTTATTGCCTGAAGAGCATTCTTTCTAACAGAGTGCAGTTTTTTTTGTCTGTGTGTGTGTTGCAGTATTTTAATGGGAATGTGACTTCTAGATATTTTTAAGAATTGTGTACTCAATGCACATTTCCAGTTTAAAATATTCCTTGCTTCTTTAAGATGAGGGAAGTTTCTAGCATTGACATTTAGCATCCTTTTTTCCCCTCTGCTAAAGGTCCTACCGTATAGCATTTTATTCATGGCCAGTAGCATTTACTAACACAGCTGAAAGGACTGGGGATGCTTGAATGAGGAGGGATGGCAGAATTGTGCCCTCCATTTTTCATCCAGTGATAATGACATATCTTACAACCCATATTGACTTTTCCAAAGATCAGAAAGCTCTTTGAGGGAGAGGGAGGGAAAAGCACAGAGGGTGAATTCAGCCACAACAAGGTTAATGTACTTGCACAAAATTATACATGAAGCCATGAGAGTGCTAAGAAGAGCGGCACCCAAAAATCCTGCTGAGGAGGTTGATCTTGTGAAGTGATGCCCTTCTCGCAACATGCCGATCCTTTGGAAGTTGTTAAGTTTAGAGGGCACTTTAGCCCCCAGCAGGATCAGTCACTTGTTTCCTGCTGTTTTTCTCCAAGTCTTGATCTTACTTGATTCTACACTTACAAAGTTGTCTAATTGCCCTTTTAGGAGCCAACCTCAAAATTTCCTGGGGATTTTGCCTGACCTGATGAGTCTTTTTTTACGCTCACCAATTCTGGACAGTAGATATCTGTAGGGGCTGTCTGGGAGGCCAGCAGAAGCCCCTGCACCACAGCTGCTCTGGGGCAATGCCCCTCTGAGCCTGAAAAGGAACAGCTCAGTCTGCTCGGTGGCTCTTGGGCAGTGTTTTGTAGTGGTTCAGCCGATGCCCCTTCTTACCTGCAAAATACTGCCAGGTGAAAAAAAAAAAGGTATTTTTTTAATACTAGAAATGCTTGGAACTTGTAAGTGGGGTATTAGCAGCTGCATGATCTGTAAAAACTCAAAGAGAGGTGTTAATCTGCTTTTCTTTCAGTTTCTATCTCAAAATACTCCTTCTGTAGATGAATGTGTCTGAACTTGTTGAGGGAATTTCTCCATAAAGACCATACAAGGTAAAGGACCTGGAATAATATATTCATTTCCTTCTCTTCATGGGTGCAGGAAGTTGTTTGCAACTTCTGTATTCAGAAATATTTTTAAAATACTCAGATCAGTCTGCATTGGAAAATCCTGATAGAAGCAAGGCTGTAGGCTGTGGCTGAAGTGCTTTGCCTCAAATTGTTCCAGCTGTTCTATGACGATAGCAGATTTCTGATGGATCATACAATACCGAGATCCTGGCTAATTTTTATCTTCATGATGTTTGTTGCAGTTGGATTGCGGGGCTCTCTTAGGCAGATGACTGGGCAAGTCTGCATGAGAAAAGGTGTTGGACATACCACGTGTTGAATGCAGCTTTTTAGATCTACAGAGTTGCTCTTAGTAAAGCTTGTAATGTAGCATGTCTAGAATGCATTTTTAAAAAAAAATCAAAGTACACAAATGGAAACAGAGGAACAGTCACTTGCCTTCTCTGTAATGGTGGATTTTAACCAGCAATGGTGAAGGCCAGCAGCTTTGTAATTCTCAGGTCTTTATTCTTTGCAGCTGTACAACTCTGCAGTTTTGATGTGCCCTCTATGATTCTCCTCAAATCAATCTGTATTGACAGAAATCANTTTGCCTTGTTATACATCCTAGTAAAGAGCTGTTATTCCTATCCCCATATCCTTGCCTGAGAGCCGACTTAATATCAAAGTTTTAATTATTCGGAGGGAGGGGGTTTGAATTCTCCATTCCAAAGGGAGGTATTGTCCTCCCCAGCAGATACCTGTCTTTCAAACCAAGACACTGAGCAATATCCTGCACCATGCAGTTCCATGTATTAAATGTTGTACTGACACTTTCTGCCCTCTCTTTCTGTGTCAGAGAACGCCAGAAATTCTGATCCATATGTCTGCACAGCCATATGCCTGGTATGACCTGTTTCTGCCAGAAACATCAGAAAATGACTGGGAAACTGGTTCCTTTGCATTATGGGGTCTGGGACTAGGAGGAGGTGAAGTGGCAAAATGTCTGCCCTGTGTTCTGCCCTTTTCCATGTGGAAAGCAGCCTTGAAACTCTGTCTCCATTAGGAGCAAGCTGCTGATACAGCTATACCCACACACTGCAACAGTAAAGCAGTCCTGGGTGGACTGCTGGAAATAGCTTGTCCTGGCAAAACAGTGCTTTTTGACAAGATAGCTTATTACAGCAGTGCCTGCCTGTCCCTGCAGAAGGAGCAGCAGCAGCAGAAGCACAGCTCTGGCAGCATGAGTGCTCTGTGCTGTTGCCCTTACCTGCATAGCCCTGCTGGTCAGGGATCATTCACCTCATAGAGACCCTGTGTGCATTGGGGGGGTCTTTTTTCCCCACTTCATCCTCAGCACTGTGGGACCTTCACTGCTAGCAAAGGCACAGTCAGAGCACAATTTGAGCCACCCACCTTTATTACAGATTCTTGTCTCCTTCCATTTACATTGCCCATTTTTCTTTTCCAGTGTAGAGTGTTCTTTACCTTTCTGTTTCCAAAGGAATGAGCAGTTGCTGTCAGAGTCACCCTCTTACTGCAGTGGGGGTAACCCCATGGACCTCACCACAGAGGCATCAGTGCAGCAGCAGACAAGGGCTTGGCCTTGGTTCTTGCCGGGGTGCCCTCTTCAACAGTCCTGATACCTTTACCTAGGTGGAGTTTAACTGCACTTCCTCAGTTAATACTGTACTTTAATGTGGCTCTCTTTTTCTCTTTGGCTGCTGTTTTATCGGAATAATTGCAGTATAGGAGCTCTCAGGCAAACAATTACACTTTAAAAAATCAGGTTGCAAGCTTGAATATGTGACTGCAAGATATTCCTGTGAGTGTAGTGTTTGTGTTAGAAGACCCTGAGGGAATTTCCCTGGGAAGGTTGGTGTACTACATAAGAGCATGAGAAATGCTGTACAGGTCAGATATGTGGGCTGCCTAGCACAATAGACTACTTCTGACAGTGGCTAAAGGAGATACTGCAAGGATTTGTATAGGAGCCTGGCCAACCATTCTTCTCCTCTCTACCCACCTCAGCTCCTGGGCATCCTTTGGATGAGTATTAGGGAGCTAGGAATGTGCCTAGGAAGCACACAGGCTGTGGGATTCAGTGGCAGATAAATGGAGTGTGTACTTGTGGGAAGAATTTTCCAACTGCTGTTTAAAATGTAAACTTTTCTGACCTACCTTGCCTCCTTTGAGATGTGAGAGGCAAGGCATTGCTTCAGATCAGTGGGTGTGCAAACAGCTGTATGATACATTGCTGGGACAGGACATGGAGGAACAGGCCAACCTCAAGGACTTGTTAAAACTGTATTTACAGGATTTTTTCCCTCCTTCCCACAATAACTCCTCATTTTGCAGCAGTAGTGGAAAAGGATTTTTTTATATGTTGTTCTTTTTCTATGGCATTTTTCTGTATATGTTTGCTTGTCACAGAACTGGTATCCAACTTTCTCACCTTTTTCAGACTTTGAGATTCAAAGATAATGTTTTTCAGTCCAGTGGGATAAAAGTAGCATACCTTTATCACTGTCATTGCCACCAGTTACAGGAATCACAAAGGCATCTGTCACCATGGTAGAGAGGTACTACAATATGCCTGTAAAGCATCTGGTTCCTTCAAGAGAAGGAACTAGTTCTAATTCCCTCTGCTTCAGTTATACATCTTTTGCTTATGGGTACTTGAATTTGTGTAGTTTAATTCAGGATTACACTCCTGGGGCCATTCTACTGTTCAGCACTTAGTGATGTAGAAGATCCACTGCCAGCTTTGAATTGCAGTCTTGATAGTTTTAGTATTTGTGCTCAATCTCTTCTCCTCACTGAGGGTGAATTCCAGAGGGGGAGACCATTGGAAATGCAAGGTCTTTGGCCCAGTGAATTCAGCTGTGGTTTCCATCAGGTTTTTATGGCCCCATTGTGTGTAGTGACTCCTTGTCTGTCACAGAGAAAAAGGTGGAGCTGTGCAGGGTTTCAGGAGTTTGTCATGTATCCATTCTTGTCCCTATCTTTTAGATGCACACATGGTGTGTGCTGCTTGCCTCACTGGCTATCATAAATACTGGAAGTTACAATAAAATTAGGAGCACAGATGTTTCTCTTACAACCAGTGCACCCTGTATACAATAATAATAATGAAATATATCCATTGCTGTTCTCTGTGGTGCTAAATTTTCTCCAGTGAGGCATCTTGCTTTAATAATAAAACCACATTTTCTTAAGCAAGGGAATATCAGATTTACATTGGCAGTAAGTCACTGTTTTCAAATAGCATGGAGAGAGATATCCAAGATAATCATAAGGTTTTCTAGGACAGCTGACTGCATGGAAATTGCAGTCACATGGAGGGGTCCACCAGGTCCGCCATTAGTCTTCATTTCTTTCTTTCATCAAAGCAATTAATGGGAGAGGACTGTCCTCCTAAAGACACACTCAGCTGGCAAAGTGGAACAGCCTTTGTTGGAAGGCAGTTTAGGATTTAAAACAATCTGTTACGAACTGATGAAGTTTTGTTTTTTTCCAGCCATGGTTGTAGCCAACACTTCTGGCCAGGGACCTTTTCTCTACAAACCCTTAATGGAAAGTAGATTGCTCTGAAGAGGTTATAGCCCAAGCCCTGAATGCTGTGTTTGAGTAAAGGTACATTGGGTTTAGGAGATTGTCCTCAGTGGGCATAACTTTGCACACGTTTTGTTTTCCCTCAAGAAAAACAGAAATAATAAAAGTGTGGTGCTATAAAGCCCTACTTAAGTATCTGCTGTTTTTCGCCTGGCTTAGCCTCTCTTGAAACATACAGGTATGCCCTTTGACTCCTTTCCGTGAAGCGGCAGATTTGGCCCCCTGCTGCCCTGCACTCTTTATCTAGAAGGAGAAGAATGCTTGCAGTGACCAGAGCATGGCTGCAGTAAATGTTATCCATCTTGGTGGAAAAGGGGTCAGAACATGGTGAAAGAGGAAGAAAAGTAAAGGAAAAGGATGACAAAAACTGTAAGAGAAAAATGAAGTGAAAGGTACAGGGGCAGAAACCTCACCACTAATAATTCGCACCAATTCAAGTTTTCCCTAGTAGAGACCCATTCATTTGCACTGTCTGCATTAAATTTATCATCCAGGCTAGCTGGAAAATGGAGGTCAAATTTCATTTTGGCCTGCAACTTGATAAAAAATGACCTGCAAAAGGTAGATGATAGGCTGTTATTTTATGCACTGGAAAATAGCAAAGATCAGATCCTATCTCCCCTCTGTCCTCTTTTCTGTGCAGGTCTGATGCTAGCTCCTATCTGTAATGTATCACTGGAGAGTGCCCTGATCTGTTGAGTAGCTGGTTAAAGTATAAAAGAAAGAGGATCTGTTTGGAACTGGTAGTAGTCTCAATCAGTTTGGGTTCATGAGGCGCCTTTTGCCATCTGAAATCTCCATTTTATGACTAACAAGTCATAAAAATACCAGGTGCATTGATGTGACAGTCAAACAAACTACTTGTAATAGTTCATTTCATCTCCAGAGACATCTATTAATAGTAATTAATGATTCTTCAGCAGTTGCATTCACCGTGTCTCAACGATTCTCAGAAGGCAGGAAAAATCCTGTTGAAAAGACGGTGTGCCAACAGAGCTTGTAGATAGCAGGAGGGTGTAAAAGTTAAACTCTATACTGGAGGGAAAAAACCACCCAAACAAGCGTTTCTGTAGCACTTGGAGTATTTTAGGATCTACACCAAATAGAGACTGTAAAGGATTAGTCTGGGATTAAGGATCCTTTAAATTTACAAAGTGCTTAACCTTCACTGTTTCTGCTTCTTATGCTGTTTGCAATATTGCGCTGCCTCTTTTGCAGGGGAGCTCGTAGCAGAGTGGTAGTGCTGCAATGCAGCCTTCTCCACGTTGGGTCTTTTATGATTCAGTACTACTTTTGGTTTGCTTTGTAAAGATCATTGCAAGGGCTTATCTTGTGTAATTGTTTTACTGCCATCTGCATTACAGTATAATTACCTTTCAAAAATGGTAGATCTCTTTTGCTAATGTTTAAAGGCAAATAAGAGGCAACTAAATTGCAAGGTCTTCTGGTGTAGCAGCACATAGGCGGTAATAAAATGTATTCTATATTTACAGCATATACTTCTGTCTCTTGTTCGTTCTGCTTTTTTTCTTTGGATTTTCCCTCCCCTTCCCATAGGAATGGGAGTTGTTGATTATGGTTTTCTCTTCCTCGTATTTTTTTTTCCCCTTGCTTGTCCTCTTTTTACATAGAGAGTTAATCATAACTTGTGAGGGTTTTTTTTTAGAATTTGTTCTGATCCTTATCTGATAGCTGTCCTACAGTTCAGGAAGGATGAATATTCTGTTATTTTCCTCAGCTATAATGACAAACAGAAATATGGCAAATAAATCTAACACAGATTGAACTAAATAAAATATTTTTTTAAAGGCGATACAGCTATTCTCTATAAATAACTACATACAGTTTTTTAAAGTTTTAAGATGTAGAAATACAATTGTAAATCTGTCTTATCTGTTTTCTGCTTGCAGCCTATAAAAGCCCTTAGGTTCAAATGATAAACTACTTGTCCGATAATATCATTAAGTTTTCTGTTTCCTGCAATTATGTATCAGGAACTGCAGGAGGTGGCTTTCCTTACATATGAATGCCTGTACCCTGTCTGCTGCTGTAAATCCTATATTACCTGAAAGGTTAAAATATGGAGGTGAGGACATTAAAAATGCATCCAGAAAATGTAGATGACAGGAAAAAAAGAAAATACAGCAACAGAGGGGAAATACCATGGATAAAATGATAAGGCAGAGAAATAAAGCATGACAAGACCATGATAGTTTGCATAAATAATGAGAATTGAATTCGTGGTCTTTAAATTGCTGTTTAAATTCCTATTTGCATGTTTATCAGAAATCTCCTTTACTTAAGTAAAACTGGCCTATATACATTTTAAAAATCCATTTATAGCTCTGATTTTGATGAGAGACAGATGTGTGTGATACTATTTTAATAGTGGTGGTATACACAGGTCAGTGGCAGCTGTTTAAGATGGATTTCTTGAAGGGCTGGTCCCTGTTTTCCTAAATATGTCACCTTCATTAAGAGCAGAACTGAGTCCTGAGTGACTTGTGGAGAACCCCAGGAATAATCCCACATAGCCTTGAGCCTTCTGGAGCTCTGTAGTCTTCTGATATTTATAAATTGCAGTACTCTGAGCTCCTTTTGCCCGGGTTTGGTGGCCTCAGCTCCCAAGTCAGAGGTTGTTAAGAGGACCCAGTTCTGTTCTTGGGTCTTCCCTGATCTTGCCTGTTTATCTCTGATTGCACCGGCCACTGGGTGCCCCTATTCCTCAGATAAATGCAAGACCATAATTGTGGTATTTAAAACCCCACACTTTTAATGTTGAAATATGGCACTGCTTCATCTTTGTAATTGATGCATGCATGAATTTGGCTGCCTCTGTGTGCCTGTTCCCTGTATGATTGTGTCTGCAAAGGAACCCATGTGCTTGGGTAGCTTGAGGGACTTCCAGGTGTCCCAGTTGTCTCTGGTGGACCCCCACCCTGCTCTGCTAACGCTTGCCATCTGGCAAACAAGCCATGGGAGCTTTGCTGGGAGGTGAGCCAGGCATGGCGGACTTCAGCATTGTCCCAAAAGACACTGAATACCTCAGAGGGTCCTCATCACGTGGTGGTCACCATCAGCACTTTTGGGAGATGGAGAAACTCCATGGTGAACAAAAGAGAACAAACATCCTGCTCAGAAGGCTCCCCAACATGTAGGCAAGGACAGCCCTTTCCTTCTCTGCTGGAGCAGTCCTGGAAATTGTCTCCTGCTGGTCTGTACAGTCCTTTGAAAGCTACAGTGGTTTGTGGGAAATGGAGCCACTGCAGATCTAAGTCATGTACTTGCTCCTTATATACATTCTTACGGCATCTCTGAAACAGATGCAAATTGACTTTCAAACAAAAGATATCACCACAGCTGCTATCGTGGTGAATGACCCATTCTTTGAAAACCGACACTGCCATACACATTTGCAGGTGCACACCCTGGACTGATAGGCTTTGGGTATGATGTAGAATTCCTAACAGAAAAATAATTACTGAAGAGCTGCAGTTAAAACAAAAAACTTTCTTTCTCAAAATGAGTATATACATTTTTTTCTCAATATGTTTTTTTGTCATAGAATCAAATGAAACATACTTGCCTTTTTCACACATGTGACCTCTTCAATTAATGTATCTCTTTTAAAAGTCTGTTTTCTAATATACTACTACTATGGAAAAGTTGTATGTCTAATTTACATGTCCAAATTAGTTTTAACTTAGTTATATTGAATGATAATAGATTTCTTTTTCATATAATTAATGTTGTCTGCAAACGCAATGTGGATTAAATTTATCATTGTAAAGATCTTAGGATTTTAATATTTTTGCAGAGGCATAAATACAGTGTAGCTATAATTATTTCATTATGTATGTATAAAAATAGGATACGGGGGAAAGTGCATGCTTTCCTTCACTGATTACTCTTAATGTCTCCCAAATTTCCTGATTTACAATATTCTCCAAGGATGTAGATTTTTCTAATTGAAGTACAGTAATTTGCATATTTTTAGACCTTGTGACACAGTTAATTGATATGTCATTACTTATACAGCACTGAATATATTTTATACATTCACTGCAGAGCAGGCTTAACTTGAGATGTGGTGGCACTTTGCAAGGAACTCAAAACTATTGCATTTGGTTTAATCTTTTTGCTTTCCTTCCTCTCTCTTTCTTTATAAAGGCTAAGCAAAAATGGATGATGTAGTAATTGGTGTAGTTCCTGTTCAAATGTACTCGTTAAAATAATGTTACTGTGTAAATGACAGGATGAGAAAAGTAAGATCAAGTAAACAAAGAAAGGAAGAATAATGGGAGAGACAAGGACAAAGAAGATAAGGTTAAGGCTGAGGGGGAGCTAAATGTCAATAGTATCAGTGCAGGGTGTTTGAAAACCAAATTGTTCTGTTTTCTTTTACACTATTCACTATAAACTTGTTAAATGGTCACTGTGTCTAGGAATATTTTAAATGGGCCTTTTACATTTAGGAGCACTGTATTTATTATGGATGCTAGCAATGAGCCTAATAGTGCTCCAGTATTCCAAAAGGGTCAGAGTTTCTGTAGTGGCAGCATATTTATTTCTCATGGTGCATACCCCTGCAGAACTGAATGCTTTAAATCTTTATTTGCTAACCAGGAAGATGGCTCAGTCATGTAAAAAGAGCTGAAGGGATTATAAGTTTATTTTTTGAGGATCTGGTTAGTGATATGGCTCATTGGTAATGGCAGACTCGGTTCTGGGGGAAGATTTCTTATTATTGACCATTCTTTACATGGTGGTAAGGGGAAGTGGGGCCCTTACTGCAAGCTAAGAGATCCTGCTCCTTGCCCCAGCTAAGATGGGCTGTGATGATGGCAGGCAAAGGTGAACAGCAGTGGAGATGTGGGAAGCATTGGGCTATAATGGGTCAGGCCACAGGTGTGACTCAGAAGTGCTGCTGACCTTCCTCTTGATCGTCTCCTGAGAGCAAGGCTTACATGCTGTGTCTTCAGACAGTGCCTGGAAGTGCAGCGAGGAGCAGGGGGTGCAAATTCATATCATGGATGTGGTGCATTCCTGTGCATGTGGCAGTCCCCCAAGTGACTTGCTTTTCTTCCTGGCCCTGCAATGTATGTGAGGCCCAAAATGTATGACTTATTCCCATGTTTATGCCACCTGGGTTTTCCCTATGGGCCTTACACTGTGAGTTATGCTGCTTATGATCTTTGTTATTTAAGGACTGTGTGTCTTGTGTGCTCTTTTTTGGTGTTTTGGGAGGATGAGGTTGGGTGTGAGAGCAGAAGACATCACTGGAGTGAGAGTTACTAAGGGAAGCCATTACATTTTCTTAAAAAGTGTACTCTCTTGGCAGGAGTTTCTTTTAAGGCGGCAGTAAAAAATACATACACAAAACTACTGAGCACATTTTTTAAAACATTTGTACACTGGAGGCTTCTTGCTTCAAGATACTTCCTCTTGAATCAAGCTCCAGAGATGAATATGAATTCTGAATTCTGGCTACAAAAGTAGAATTCACTCTCATATCAACTTGCTTTTTTCTTCTTTTGCCTTCCCACAAGAAAGGGTGAGGAAAGGGATAGAATGCCAAAAGTGATTCCTGCTCTCCCTCTGAATTTGGGGTTCCTACTCTCATCTCAGCCCAGAACACCCAAGCAGCTGCAGAGGATGAAAATGATGATAGAACAGCAGCTCAGAAGAAGCATATGAGGGTTCTGCCCAAGTTAGCATTTCATTTGGATCTGATTTTGCTGCAGCCCCAAATCTACCTGCAATCTCTCTCCCCAGATAAGCAGTGAACCATTTACTGGCGTAAGGGCACATTTTACTGCTCCCAGGAAAAAAANAAAAAAAAAAAAAAAAAAAAAAAAAAAAAAAAAAAAAAAAAAAAAAAAAAAAAAAGACCTTTAGGGAACTGTGCAGACCAAAGTTGTTGAACTTAAGGGAGTCTTCATTTGCAACTTGTGGTTTGTGTGTTGGTTTGTTTTTTTTTTAAATTTAAACAAACTATGGTGGGCTTCCCTAGGTAATAAGCATTAAATAATAAATAGTGTGTATTATTTCTGAATCATAGCATGGGAAGAGAGATTAGTTTTTAGGATAGCATTAACTTCACATACGTTTAACCATCTATGAGACAGCTGTTTATGAAAAGCCAACTGTTTAGGCACTATGTCACTGGGGAGAGAGAGAGGGACGTCTTCAGGACATGCTTGTCACTAGTCTTTGATACCAGACTGAGGCTGTGACAACTGATGTTCATGAAAAAATCACCAGAAGTGTTCAGGAGATTTTGCTGTGCTGCAGGAACAGTTTTCTCTGCAGATGCAGTTTCAGGATGGTCTGAACACAGGATAGTTAAAGTGACTTCTTTCTTTAGTTAAAGATAAATTTGACACCAGGAATAAAATCAAGGTATACCCCATTTTTAAAAAATGGTCTCATTTTCTTCTTGAACTTTTTAGTGGTGGTCCAGCAAAAAGTGTAGCATTTATAAGTGTTACAATATAATCTGTATTATTAATAAAAATTGAGACATTCCTTGATGATTGCATTAAATGAGGTGATTGATTTTGCACTGAAGAGCATATTTTCTTACAGAATACTTTTAGCTACTCTGAGAAAAGATACTTAAAATGAAAATACACAGCTCTTAAAGAAATGTTTTATCAGTTCCAAACAGCAGTAAGCATCAATAAATTTATACCATACACACTAATTCTGACAAAGCAATGCAAAGCCTGTGGATGTTTTTACATTGCTGCGTCTCTCATTTTGCTCATCGTGCAACTCTCAGGTTTTACTGCCCTTGAAAGAGAGCTGCACTTAGGCATCAATTGTGTACATACAGAGCGCTGTAATTTTGTAGACGGGTGCATACGGTGCTGCCATCTTACAGCTGAGCAATGCATGTGTGAGTGGTGCTAATCTCCTGCTCTTTGTGAGGATTTCTGAAGGTTACTGTGCAAATACAACCTGTAGACTTTCGCTTTGTTAATCGGAAGGGAAACCTTCTAGCACTTGTCTTTCCATGGAAAGGACTTACATTTTGCTTGTCCGTATTTTGTTGAAATGTTCACGAATCTCTTGTTAAGCTTATTGCAGTTTCCCTTTTAAGCACATCACTGCAGTTTCTCTGTCTCCGAGCTAACATTTCCTCCCTCTGATATCTGTGTGCCTCAAAACTGGCCCAGGAAGAAGTCGTTAGTGCATCCCTGAGGTGCTGTTGCTTCCAGGATAGGCCCTCATAGTTTCATGTCTTTGCAGGTCCAGGAAAGGACGTGGAGGTTTAACTTTGCCAAGTGAAACTTCAAAGGAATTTTAAGAGGGCAGAACATAATGACCTGAGCTGAAAATTTGCCAAGACACTGGTTGAAATACCCACTCTTGAGAATTTTCTATTGAAACTACTAGCCTGGATAAATCCTGGCCTTTCAGAAGCCAGGATGGTAGTTGTCCCCTAGATTTTGCCCTGCAAATCACCTTAAGTCTCATCTAAATCACACCTGGACTTGCAGTCCTTGACTGCAAAGCTCCTGGTCTCCTCAGGGTGAGCTGTGTATAACTTTGAGGTGCGTGCATATAATTGATCTCCAAGTAAGGATAAGGAACAGCTTGCATACAGCTGGAAAGAGAATGAGGAAGCATGTGTTGGAATGTAATGCTAGCTGGAAATCAGGGGTAGCAACTTTTTGGTCTGCCTGCAAAAACACAAAGAAATCCAGGGGTTGAAATTTGACTAATTCAGCCTTGAATAATACACATTTATTGTGAGGGATGAAGGCAGTTTGCTCTGAGGTGCAGGGCATTCCATGGCTTGTGTTTTTTGAGATGAAGTTGGAATGTCCTTTTGGAAGAAGTTGTTTTCTACTATAGTAGAGTACCTATGGTCCTTTGGAGCCACAGTGAGATATGAATGTGTTTTCTTTGAGCTCTGTGCTCAGAGCACTTTTTACTCTTTCTCTTTTGGATGCTGTGGGCAGAACTGGGTCACCTTCACTGCTTTCAGCACATCCATCACCCTTGAAGTCCCACCTCAGGAAAGTGGTTATAATAAAGTCTTGTGCGTCAGGACTCCAGCCAGTCACCTGCAAGAAGCTGGACTTATTTCCCTCCTTACACAATTAATTTGATTACTTAATGTTTAGTAAACTGTTTATGTCTAAAGCCTGATGTATTCCATACTTGCAGGTGGGGCTCTGAAACAGGGGGTAGCAATGTTCACTCCTGAGCCTGATTGTTTGTGTTTGACTGACACGGACACTAACTTCTGTGTATCATTAAGGGAAGATTGGAAGAAGTCTGTCAGATCAGACAGATGTGAATGTGTGGTCACCTTTCTTGAGTGATTTTTCTGCTCCCAGGTTCTAACCTGATTTCCTCCTATTTGCAAGGTCTTTGGTATTTGACTGAGCTTCAGTTTCTGTTTATCAAATGTTTAACTCTGGTCATCTGAGAGCTGAAGTGGTGTAATTTACCTGAAATTCTGGGTTGAATGTAGAGCATCTCTGTGAAATGTGACAGTCTGTGAGTTAACAGAAATTGTGTAGGATGATCTCATGGTCTGTTCTGTCTAGAAACATTGAAAACTATTCTCTTACAGATAATTAGAATGAAAGTTAAATCTTCATGTTCTTCATGTTATTATTGACTAGTCTATAAACATACATCTCTTAAAGTACTTACAGAGAGGCCATGACCCCCAAAAGCTTAATCCTGTGTGTCATAATAGATAGATACCACCTTGGCATGATCCTTGTAGTGGAGTAGGAAGTGGAAAAATCAGGAGAGCTTCTCTAGCGAGTGCAGGAGATTATAGGAGAGGGAACTGTGCTACATTTACAAATATGGTTGACTGGTGGAAACCCTTAACCTGGGACAGCCTTTGTTTTAGCCCTCTGACTGCTTTTTTAATATAAATTAGTTATCCTGAAAGTCACCATTCCTGCTGCTTATTTCCATGCTATTAGAATTGGAGAAAATCTGAAAGTAATAAATGTCTGTTAATATAAAACGTACAAACAAGTCTTTATTGAAACCCATATTTTTCTAATATCTTGATTGTTTTAAAAAGCATTTATTTTTACTAACTAACAAACTTGCTTTGTTGGGTAGTTCATTAGCTGTAGAAAGATTTTATTATTTGCACCAAAAGTCTGTAATAAAATTCTAGCTTGTATCATTTCGAGCTGATTTTTTCATAAAGCATTATGCATCAGGTAAATAGACTGAATGTAAATGTCTACTTTAGGCAGGGTTCATTAACAGCTAGAAAAGATGCAGTTTTGACTAGAAACAAAAATTAAAACAATGAACTATTTTGTGACATAAAAATAATCTGATACTTCAAAATAGCCTTAAGACTGTTAAATTTTAGATGTAGCCACTGTTTTTTTTACCCTACCGTGGACCAGTGTAAGCCAGAGTATAGTTTACAATATTTAGTATTATACAAGCATATAGTGCTGAGCAGTAGATCTTAGTCAACCATAAAACTAAAATGCTTGCTGATTTTAAGATCTACACTGTGAAATGGCAGCAGATCAGGGCTCCTTCTCTAGTGAGTATAAGCTGTGACTCAGTTAATTCACAATGTAGATTGGCTCATAAGTTTTCATGGTAAAGATCAGGTGCTGACACGACCAGGAAAAGACCATTGATCCATTTCTCCCCAGAGCTCGAATAATTGTTATTAGTAGTAATTATATCTTACATTTACATGCAGCTATATATTAATAAGTTTCTTATACTACATACCAAGCTCAAGAAATAATCTTGTCCTTGCTACTTTCCCAGTAGGTCCTTTGACTCAGAGGGTATCTCATGTCTGTGACGTGGATGCAATAGACTTTTATAATGGTGGGTTTTTTTACAAGGAGCTGATCAGCCTTTACTTTTAACTCAGAAAAATCTTTTTTTTTCAGTATGCAATGCCTCTGTACCATCTAATATCATGGCAAATGCAGCTAAAGGCTAGAGATGACATTTATATGAGATTTCCAGCACATGACTGCTGGAGTAGAATAGCTGGGGTAAGTATAAACTGACTAAAGGATTTTTCTTCCATTTTCTGCTACAAAGGAGTAGTTTGATATCCCAGAAGGTAGAATAATTTGTTCTATGTTCTTAGTTTCCTTTATGTTATTGAAGTTTCATCTCCTGTGTCACATGTAGCAGGTGGTTATCCTTGAATCCTTTTGTGAAAGGAGAGTCAGAGGCACCTGAGATGGCTTTCTGAAAGCCATCAAGCACCAGCACCACATGAATCCTAGAACAAGCAGAGACAAGAAAGGAATCTTAAGTGTTCTGTCCCTTAAGCCTCTGCTCATCTCTGGTCCTTCTTTCTCCATGAACTAAGGAGACTGTAGTGAGGTGAGGGTCGTTCTCACCTTACTGCCAGGTAACAAGTAGTAGGATGAGGGAAACAGCCTCAAGTTGTACCAGGAGAGGTTTAGATTGAATATTAGGAAAAAATGTTCAATGAAAGGGTTGTCAAGCATTGGAACGGGCTGTCCAAGGAAGTGGTTGACTCACCATCCCTGCAGGTAATTTAAAAGATGTATAGATGTAGCGTTTAAGGAGATGATTTAATAGTAGACTTGGCTGGGTTAATGGTTGGACCTGTTGGTCTTAAAGGTCTTCTCCAACTTATGATTCTGCAACAGCCTAATGATTCTGTGTGTCCCTTTCTCTAAAATATGAAATGCCCCAGTATAGTATTGAAAACCTTGCTGATACTTGCACTCCAAACCTGTTGAGATGAACTTAAAAAGCTAATTGCAGAATTTGCTGTGTGCTGCAACCTGAGCATATGTTCAGCTTTCCTGTTGAGAAAGAACTTTATCCAGAAGCTCAGAAACTTTGATTACTTACTCTCTGAGTTGAAGAGGTGTCAAAGATAGAGGTGGAGCAGATTTAGGATCTGTCTTCCATTGCACAGTTTAAGCCTCCTCCTACAGCCAGGGGGGTTTAAATCCCCTTTCTCAGCATGACACTGCTTCCAGTGAATTTAGCATGCTGTCTGTATTATTTAACCAAGGGAAACAAGGGGGAAAATAACCGTTGCAACCTCCACTGTACAAATCCAGCAACTTTTATCACTGACTGTGCTGCTAACCCTTTTGTTAGGGCGGTCGTGCTTGGGCCAATGTGTATCTCCCAAGGAGATAGTCTGTTTTCTGAGTGAAAGAATACATTTTTCTTCTCCCCTCCTCTTGTTATTACCTCATAGAGCAAAACAAATCCTTGGGAGCTGCTCCAGTCTGTTGGGTAAAGGGTATGTTTCCTAATTCAGTTGCAACTCAGTAGTGCAGTTTGTGAAATAATAATGTATTATTATATATATACTGAAGGCTCTGTGGGGGACTGCAGTGAAGCAGTAGTTACTGCTCATAAAGTTTTTTAATAGAACGTGAGTTCCAGGATTCAAGGGAGAGAACATTAATGTCCTTCACAGAACATCATGGAAAATAAATACTGTGCAGCACCAATCTCTTGGCAATTTCAAAGGATGTCTAAAGAGGATCATTATGAGACCATTTATGATGGAACATGACTCCATTGCAAGTCTTTGGAGTCTCTGTTGGGATGTTGTTCCTACTGCTTGAGATTAGGAGAGGAAAGCAATTTCAATAGACGTCTGTGGAGACCATGTGGCAATTACATTGCTGACGATATCAGTATGATTTTAGTGTGAGTCTCTGGAGACCTTAACTTCTCAGTGAAGTAAAATGCACCATGCCCATACAAATAATATTATTGTTTGAAATAAACCAGGATAAGTTAACAATAAATAAGTACTGTAATAGTAGGAGTTCAAAATTCAAACCGATTTTCCTTGTGACAAGACATGCTGCCCACAGCCTTGCCACAGCCCCCTTGCCACAGTCCATCATCCCCCTGCATCATTTGTGGGTGATGATTTCTCTGGAAATCCTAGGCTGAAAGACTGGCTTATTTAAGTGTCTGTACAGTTGGTGGCCAATTTAGAGAGAGAATTGTACAACTGGGTTGTTTTACTGAGGTCCAGCTCTGCCAGTAGTGGTTTGTGGGGTCTGCAAATTGCAGAAGGTGAAGCTGTCAGAGGCAGCAGTCCGTCAAAAAGAGACTGAGGAGGGAGCTGGGGTTAAGGATATGGTGATGGATGAGTACAGCTTTTGGCCTCACGGCAGTGGTGAAACAATGACTGGTTTAAACCATCTGGCCTGGGCTGTGGTTGAAGTCTGCTGAGCTCAGGGAAGCAGTTCCCAGGTTTTGCTTTTCTAAAAGTACACTAGTGCCCTTGCTCTTGCTGATGTTTGGCAAAGCCACTCCCTGAGAGGCTATTGCAGTACAGAGCTCGTTCCTGAAGCAGTAGAGTACCAGCAAAAAAAAAAAAAAAGATACCCAGGTGCCCATTGATGCTGGCTGGGAGCTGAGCAAGCCTTGGTGCTTTTCTTGCCCACTGACTACCTGGGACCTTCCTTTCCTTTTCCCTCACACTGCCTTATGTAGGCTGAAGGGAGAGCCAAAGCATTTCCAGGGCTGAAGGAAGGCAGTCTGGAGCAGCCAGGATAAAGTGCAGCATTTGCATTTTATTGATTCTTACCTATTGATTCCAATGGGATGAAGTGTCTGTGAAAGGGAAGTGAGACTGACAGACAGACGAGAGCTCTGGTATCACAGGCAGGCTGGTCTCACCTGACAAGAGCAAGATTATATTAACAAACAACCCAGATATTTTCCTAAGTCAAATCTAAGAAGAACCAATGAAAAGGAGTTCTACTCCTAGGAAGGATAAGAATTACCAAAAAAAGTTTAGTTTGCATTTCATCACTTCTGCAGATAAAAAGCAGCAAGGAAATATCATGAGAATTTTGTGACAGATTGCCTTGTGCCAGCTACACTGCGGAGCCATTTTCTGTAAGCTGGAGGGTGACAAAACTTAAATCTACATCTCCTCATACAGGAGGTGGTTCTTTTTTGATGACTCAGATGTGAAAATGAAGACATATTCTGTAGCCTGACCTTGCAGGTATGAGGAAGGTGTCTGAAGGGGTACTGAATATCCAAAATAGTGTATTAAGTGCACAGTTGAACTCAATGTGTTTTACATGAATCATTTTATTGGAAAGGCTAAGCACATACTGAGGTAAATATGCTCAATAAGAGTATTGATCTTACTAAGACTTCCTCTGCAGATAGATGTATATATGTATGTACATATATATGTATGGATATATATATGTACACAGAAATTCAAACAGAAGTGCTTTTTGATTGTGACCAGTTTATTACTGGCTCATTGAAAAACACTCCTTCTGTCCTGGATCTCTGTACATAGTTTGGAGAGGAAGGTGGCACTGAGTCAACTCTTAGGTCCTCTGGATCATGGAAGTCAAAATCACCCTGATGTAACTCACAGTCCTAAGGTACTTGCTAAAATCCTGGCAGCAATCCCAAGGCTGTGTCTGATGCATCTGCCAGGTTCAGTGGCCAGAGTGATGGGCACCTTCCTCTGTGGGCAGAGGCTGGGGACACAGCTCTTCCCAAACCTTCTAGGAAAGGGAGGACTGAGCTGGCCTGGCTCGGATGGGGAGCCTGAGTCCAGCAATACCAGCCTGAAGAAAGCCGTATGAAAAAAGCAAAATTGGGAAGCCTGATGCGTCCAGTGCCTATGCTGCACCTAGCAAACTGAAACCTTGACAGATTACCTACTCGCCTAATTTTGTTTCTTATAATTAATTTTTGAGCTCCCATATAAAATCAGTCAAGCACCAGGACAGTGACTCTCTGTACAGCCCTAGAGAAAATATGACCCCAGCCTGTGGGCTTCCCCAGCAATAGCTGTCAGAGGTCTTCACACCATCGCTATGTACCAGGCACCAGCTCTGTCTGTTTTGTCTTCCCTGGCACAGCAGTGCCCCCAATGCCTTTGTGTACCCTTTCGCTTCTCATGTCCCAGCACAGATTTCCCCACAGCTCTTTTTCTACTGCCAAATACATTCTTTTTATGGACGTTTTTCAGAAGCATCAACAGAGCTGCCCCTCCTCCCTTCTATATTCTTAAAAGACACACAGTTTCAGAGAGAAAGGATTTTGAACATGGAAGTGGATCTGATTGTAAATAAAAGGGTAGCTGACTTTGTTGCATGAAAAAGAAGTGCAAAATACTATAAAAAGAGAGAAGAAGAAAAAAGGAAGATGGGATTTTTTTTTCCAGTTGAAGTGATGTTAATCAAAGAGCTATGAGTATCAGATGAAATGAATTATTTGAATGGTATGTTCCTTTCATCCTGCAAAGTCTTCTGTGCTTAAATTTAAGTGTATATTAAATTTTATTAGATACTAACACAAACTCTGTGTGGGGAAACATATTTCAACATTGTTTTTAAATTTCTTATTTTATTTCTTTCAACTCCTTAATTCTCATAATGGATTTCCCATGCTTACTGGTATATAAGTTAACTGGAGGCGAAAATAAAAGTGCAATTTTGCAAACCATGGCCTTGCTATTCATATCATAGAAGGAAAAAACAGAAAGAAAAAGTAAAATAATTCTGTCCTGCTTCTTCCCTTTCTCCTTTCCATGAGCAGATACTAGAGGAGACAGAATGGTGAATTGCTGGGCCTGGAGAGGTCTGTGCTGCTGCCAGTTGCTGGGGTTGTTTATGCATCACCTGGTAGGACACAGCGTGTGACTAACAGCAGCAGTAGGAACCGCTGGGCTTCCACAGATCCCACCCTTGCTGGTGCATGCTCTGGAGGTCCCTAACAGGCAGGGCAGACTCGGGGTGGTCAGCCTACCTGCTTTGATTGTCTAAGAGTGCAGAGGGCTGACAGTGGGGCAGTTCTATTTCTGCCTCTCTGCTCAGGGGTGCCCCACGGGTGTATGCCTGCATCCTAGAAATGCCAGTTAGCATCTGATCCATCCTCGCTCTCCATACTGAGGGGTGGTGTCACTGAATGATGGCGTCCCTTGTTTCCAACGGTCCCCAAGAAACAGGATGAGTTGTGTCTTTCATGGTGTACTGAAAGAAGTGTGTGTAACATGCTTGGGCTTCCTGCATAGTCACCGATCTGCTCCATTTTCAGCTGTAGACCTAAGTGGTTTTGCTCTTTCTAAGACCATCAGTGACCCAGCATCTAAGAGTGACATCCTGCCTGCACGGTACGAAGAGTTAAGGGTATGCAATTTGAAAGTGCTTTTGCCTCTACTTTTGTCTTCTTTGTTATCCTGCCTTTACTTTGAATGCTGTTAAGTCATTGTGCCTTTTTTTCTTAATCTATTGAAAGAGAACAGTAGATCTGTTGTTAAATTTAAATGCAAGATACAATTAAAAGCTCTGATCTCTGATGTGGCCCTTTAAAAATCCCTCTGTAGATGGAAGAGGGTTTCTTTTCCATTGGGAACTCTGCATTATTTAGTAGGTTAGCCTTGCAGGACAGATAGTTTCAAGGCTTTATGTTTATATAGAGGATCAAACATTTCTGTGGCCTGAATTAAAGCAAAATAATCACCAGCTCCATGAAAGTTTGTGGTTTCCTGAAAAGGCTTTTTTCTTCCCTTACCTTCTTGTCCCTGAGTTGACTTTTTTCCCCCAAACCCTCTTATTTGGCACGTTTTATAGGGGCCTGGAGTGCATCTTCGATATGGTTGTCTGGTGATGCCAACACAATGAAAGTTTCAGTTGACTGTTCTGCTGCCTACGGTTGTGAGCACCCAGGAGTCTATGCCCCAAACTCTGGCACCCAGAAACCAGAGAAGCTCTTTCTTTTAGTCAGTTAAAAAATGCTGTTAATTTGTCCCTGTGCTGTTTGTAGTCTTCAGCTGCTCATTAATCTCTCTCCTTTAGAGGAAACTCTGTAAATGTAGAACTTCTACACTTTTTTAGTTTATTCTTTGATTGGTTTTGTTGCTGGTCTCTCTCTCTCCAACTAAGCAGCATGTTTCTAATACTTCTTCAGTTGTCTTGAAATGATACTGTACTTTTCAGTGCTTATATTAGTCTCCAGGGGGAAGAGGTACAGTTCAAATAAATTTGAAATATAAGTTATTTCTAGGGGAGCAAAGCATTATGCATTTTACATCTTCTTTAATACACAGAGCATTTGGGCATACACTGATTGGTTATGAAAGAGAATCTTCATACAAACTAAAATGTTTTATTTCTGCAGTGACTGAGACTTTACAAAAGCAGTAGTTCTTTATGACATACTTCTCCCCACAGTGTTTTTCAGTAAAATTCTGGCAGCCAACTGAGGTTTTTGGTGCTGGAATGCTGTCTGAGCCACGACAGGCTTGGTGGCAGCCTCACATCCACAAGTTGTAAATGATGTATGAAATGCAAAATCCTCACTTACCCCATGCATGGGGAGGAGGGAAATGATGCTTTGCTGCTGCTGGTTCTCTGTTCTCTTAGCTGAAACTCCTCAGCGAAGAATCATTAAAAAATAAATACAACCATAAAGAAAATGAAAAGACAGCTGGAAGACATTGCAAAACTGCAAACAAACAACCAGGAGAGCCAGTTAAGGCCACCTACCACTGCTTACGGCTGGCTACATGAAATGACTGCCAGGCACACTCCCTTTGTCTCTGACTTGATTATTTTTATTTTCCTGAGGAACTGTGCTTCATATCAGTCACAGCACCTGGGTGAATCCATCTACTTATCATTTCTGTTAATTAAGAAATAATGTCAGTAGGATGAAAATAAAACTTGACAGGATGAAGATCTCCTACTGTATTATTAAAAAAAAATGTGAAGGTGAAATGGAGATACTTATTTTTGAAAGCAAAAATCATCTTCTAATGGCAAAATTCCATTACTGTGAGTGTGTTGTTGTTACATTAATGAATGAGAAATGTGTACAATGAAGTGAACAATGGGAGATTTGACCAGACAACCAGAAACTAAACTCCTCACAGACAATGGTGTAACTGAGGCTGTGGGTTGACTACTATTTTTGGACACCTCTCCTGGCTGACACAGAGAGCATTTTGTTCTACATTAACTGTCCTGAAGAATTGCCAGAGACCGCTAGTGAAGTGATAGGGGTGTCAGGTCCTTGTTACTCTTAGCTCCTATTGACTACAGTGGTGCTGGTGATGGTTAAGAAGGTAGTGTGGCCAACTCTAAGGCCCTAAATTTGAACCTATATCTATCAGGCATATGGACTTCCTTGGTATTGCCTGTAGAAGGCTAATGTCTTGACAGTAGGAACCAATATAAGATGTAGAAAAGAATAATTCTTTCCTTAACTTTGCATTCCAGACTATTTACTGAATAATTATACAGACTATTCACTGAATAATTGCGGGGAAGTGTCTTGATGCACTTGAGAGAGCCCTTTGCACTCTCCTCAAAACCTCTTCAATATCCTTGGACAAATTAACTGGGACTGGCTTTTTTTAATTTTAGAGGATAGCTGAAAAAAACTGTCTCCACTTCTACAGAGTAGCTGACTGATCAGAAAATGTGACCATGGAGATGTTTAAAGGGTTTGGATTGTCTTTTTTCTTGTGTGGTTTCTCACCAGCGTGCCCACCCTGAGGAGTGTGGCTCTAGTGGTGGGCTGAAGGTTGGCTTTGGGGGGCAGGTGGGGAGGGAGCAGTATATCTTCCACACCTTTCTTACTCCTCTAAGCTGAAGTGCTGCCCAAAACTTTGCCAGAGCTGGGCAGACATCCAGCAGGGTGTAAAGATGGGCAGTGATTAGAGCAGCTGGGTAAGGAACCACGCGTTCTTGCTCCCAGGAATATGTCTGTATTTCTAATTTAGATCACTCTCAGATACAATGAAGAATAAAGCATTTTGATCAGAGTTAGCGATGACCTATTTAACATTTAAACTGGTTGGCACTTATTTGAGCTCTTTTATGAGTCCCTAATGAGTTCTCTTGGATATCAGCATTTACTGCTAGTATTGCTTTATGGTCCTGGGTTCCGGAGAGGTGAGTGGCTGGTTTTGTGACCTTGGGCAGTACCCTGAATGTAGTGCTGCCTCAGTTTCCTATAAAGATGGTGATTGCAGGATACCTTTCATGTCTGTTTGCACTGTGAACTATATGGGACAATAATTTTAGTACATTTTGTTTGTTTAATACTGTCTGCCCCTGGCTTTCTGTAGGGCTCTAAATGATGCTATTTTAAAAATCAAAGATGATGGTTAAGAAATGCAGCATAGCATGACAGGGGCACATATATATGTAAGAATTTGTCTTAAAGAAGGCAGAAAACCAGCAGTGTCTGTTAGTCAAAGTGATGCAGTCCCAGGACACCACAGCAATTATTTCGTTTGTATTACTTTCTGACAACGTGAGAACCCATACCCACTTCCCAGATTTTCAAACAGATAAGCAATTTTTTAATTGATGCTTAGCTTGAATATATCTAATGTCAGCCAACTGTTGTTAATAGGAGCTATTATAACAAAAAAGTGCTGATATTTTAAATGCAGTTGGTCAATCCCGGCAGGACTATACATTCAGGCCTCTTCTATAAGGTTGTATTAGTCATTTGACACTGGTGCTGAATTTATTTTTTCAGATGCATGCCAGCTATTGAAACTTGACAACTAATTCTGGATAAAACTGATTGGAATTGATAAACCCTCTTTTATTTTGGGGCGAAAATTGGAAGTAGCTGCTAGTCCAAATAGAATCTCTTATCTAGTATGGCACAATGGCATTTAATGAAAAACATTCAAGAAAATCTACTCTTGGATTGCCCTGAAGATAGAGAGTTGCAGAGTTGGATGCAATTCAAATCAGTAGTTCTTTATTTTACGTAACTTTGGGGCATGCCAAGACGTTTCATCAGTGCCTGATGTCATTAACTCTGGCGGCCAATACCTAAATGCGTTATTCTTCACGTGTATGAAACATTATATTATTAGAGGAATGCTTTGAAGATAAGAAAATGTTTGTTTCATATTCTTTGCATATTCGAATAATGACACCTTAAGTTATTAAAACTAAAACGTGTTTTAAATCTGAAGGTTGTTTTCCCCATTATAAAAAACATTACCTTGGGCTTGCAGTATTACAGAGGCTTTGACGTTGGCAATTTGTTTATTTTTAAACACTGACTGTAGCTCAGCTCCTTATTTTTTTCATGTAATACCCCAAAACAAGCTGAAACGCTGCTCAGAGGTGGTGTGCATGGTCAAGCAAGCCCCTGCTACTGCAGCTCTTCTTGTTGCCCAGAAACTGCATTGCCATCAGGTTGTGGGCATGCTAAGAAGGCATTGTGAAAATGAGTCAGACCCAACGCTGTGACAACACATCGGGATGGACACAGCACCATGTTGGGCCTGTGCCTTGCTGCCTTGTCATACAGGCAGAGCTGTTGCCAGTGTGTCTGTCCCTCCTGTGTGCATGGTTCCTCAGGAGCATGGGAAGACTGGAGGTCATAAGCCAACTTGAGCTCTGTTGGCAGTTTTAAAAATAGGATGGATATCAGCAAGGCTTGACAGTGTCACCGTCAGCCCCTTCATGGCTGTGTGGCACTGTGGTATGTGAGATGCTCTGGGACTGTGTTAACGTTTTCCAAGCAGCCCTTCCATTTCAAGGACAATCTGCCCAACTTTGCAGGAGGAACAGGCTTGTACAGGATTGCCTTTTCTTTTGTTTTCACTTTCCAGTGTAATGTCCATCCTTCTTCAGCGCTGCCGCCTATTCTGGTTATATTTGAGGCATTATTTCTCATTCTTGTAAATACAGATAATTTAGGTATTGCCCTGGGTGCTGTCATGGGGTTGACGCTCAGTGGACTAACTTCCCACTAGTGAATCTGCTTTCCCAGCCATGTCTGTGTTGTTCTGGTAGCAGCAAACTTAAACAAAAGTTATTTTAATTCGCACATAAAAACTAAGCTATGGAGAGAAACTAAGCTTTTATGAGGTAATAAAGCGCACAGTCAGCCTCATGCCTAGTGCTTCCAAGCAGGGTGTCTCTGAAGGCATCTCAGCAGGGATAGAGAAAACCACAGCAAGGTTTAAATGTGGAGGCAGCAAGTAGGAAACAACAGGAGTAGGAATGTAGGTGAGATTTAGGCAGGCTGAGTTTAAGTTTAGGAGGGTGACTCAGCTTCTGGGGTGGCTTTTGGATAGGGTAATCACCTGGGGCTGAACAGCTTGTCACATATTTCAGCCTGGCTCATCCTTCCCAATCTGAGACCTCCTTCACTCGCAGTGACATTTTGGCCACTGTCCTGTTTTCCCAAACCTTGGCAGTGAAGGTGCTTTTCTCAGGAGCTGCAGGCAAGCTGTCGTGTCTCTCCAATGTGGCCCCCACCCTCTCTCTTGCTTACCAGAGTGCAAGGCAGAAAAGTTTGACAAATTGTTGTCCACCTAAAGGTTCCCAAGCTCTTTTACTCACTTCTATTTTTAGGCTGATTCCCTTTGCTTCTTTTTTCCATTGTGCTACATTTTGCCAGATTTCTGCCCAGAGGAAATTTTTATGGCTCAGTTTTAAAGCCCTTGCAATTGAGGATTTATCCTGGGAATGACACAATCCAACTGGAGAGGTACAAATGGCACAGCTCTGAAATAAAAGGTTATCAAGACTGTAATTTATTTGTTTAGGCCACTCAGAGTACAAAAATGCCACTTATTTCTTCAGCTCCCTCAGTGGGTTGCAGTATGGTGGCTGCTTTCAGACTATCTTGCTTTCTCTGTCAGTCATTTCCTCTACAGCAGCATTTTTCAGGAAGCACAATTAAAAAGCTGTTTTCCAATATGCCCTCCCCCTGCTGCCATCCCTTACCCCTCAAAATCCCAGCTCAGGCACAAGTTGTTTCCTCATGTCTCATCCAGGTGATTCTGGGGTGACAAAAGGCAATGGACTATTTTCATGTCTAGTTATGTGGCAAAAGAATGAAATAATGAAGTGGCAGGCTTAATCTCCAGCAGCTGGGGTGAAAAAGAGAGGAAGGATGTGAAACCCACTTAAAATATGTTTTCTTGTCCTAATATGCATTTTGAATTTATAGAGAATTGACTTGTGCTATTTGTTCAAAGCCAGAAAATGCATGTGGTCTGCAGTTGAACTTACCACACTGTGCCAGGCAGTTTTCAGGAGTGATGGATACTGTTTTTCACGAGTCCTTTCTCCTGAGCCGATTCAAGGCCAGCCACAATAGAGCTGGTTCCGGTCATTAGCAGTGCCCCCTGCAAGAGTTGTTCATTTAGGAGCTTGCAGGTTGCGGTAAGCAGTGTTTTTGGGATTCCCTCCTTGCTGGCAGCTTGATGGAGTTAGCCACAGAAGAAGATGGCAGGCCCCTGGGCAGTAACACAGAGCAAGGAGGGATAAGGCTCTCACTGGCATGCAACCGAAGAGCTGTAGAGAGTCACAAACAGAAGTCATATTTTCTTGCTAAGCCTAAGGAAGTTGCCGCATGCTCTAGGTAGAGCCTGTAAGAGAGGGAGATAATCCAGCTCCCCAGTGCACATGGCACATGCTGGTGCTTGCCACGAAGGACTTTTGAGGAATACCTCCTTTTCTCCCAGCAGGAAGCAGCACATACATGTTGGCTGGGCTGCCATTGGTTGGGAGGAAGAGGTGTAAGCAGAGTGCAGAGAAACCTGGAAGGGGGCAGATGTGCTGCCTGCCCTGGAGTAGGAAGGGAACTGTGTGTTTAGGATGGTTGGAGTGGTCTGGAGGTGTTGGCAGAGGGGAGGGGGGATTCTGTGGGGGCATGGATTCTGTGGGGGCTTGAGGTCTGATTGGGAAGGATGAGGCAGGCTGAAAGTTCTATCTGCCCTTTGCTCTATCTGCAGCAAATGGAAGTTTGTTAGCACCATGGGTGCTTTCCCTACTTTCTGACTTAATCATTGGGAGACGCTCCAAAAGTAGGGACTGGAAGGGACTTTGTAGGACAAGGAATACAGTGTTTGCCTTGAACAAGGAGCATGGCAATTATTATGTTACTTTTTGACAAATAGGTATTTTGAAGAACAGGAAGTGTGTTTCAGGGGCCTTTTACCTCTGCCAGTGAGTGTGTGCAGCTGGGCAACCACCTAAAAGAAAGTCTTCCATCTTCTGCTTACAGCTATCAGCCCATGCTACAGCTATCTGAAGGCAGAAGATCTAGATCCCCCCAGTATTCCTCTTTTTATCTAAAAACTATTGAAGCAATTTTAGATGATGCGTGTCACTCTGGACTTCTATTTTGATCTTCTTGAATCAGGCAGGAAGAGTTGAGGGAGGCTGTCATGGACCAGGCTGCTCTGGTTGAGCCTTGCAATCTAGGCTCTCGTGTTAAGCACCATATGCAGACACAGGAGGGATATCTTTCTCCCAAAGTAGACCTATTTTGTAAAATGTCTTAATATTTTTTAAGTCTTTCTACATAGCCTCCTGGCAGTTGGCTTTCCTCTGATGTAAACAGATAAACTTTCTTTTCTGTTTGTCTGGTGTTCTGTAAAACATTAAAGAATAGACCAAATCAGAACCTTTCACTGCAAAATGCCTTATCTCACAAGTAGCCCCGTGCTCATCCCCCAGCCCACTGCATGACTCACTGGGAGGGAGGGTGTCAAGATCTGTTTCAGCATGGCTGTAGGCAGTCACCACCATGCCTGCGCAGGCTGCTTTGTTTGCTGTGTCAGGTGAAGCAGTGCTCCTTGCAGGCTCTTTCCACATGAACAGGTACCACCACCATCATCTGGGTAGGTCCCAACCATGCATGGAGCCAGAATGTCAGAGGGAGATGTGCTGTGGGTGTCCCAGCAGGAATTTCCTTTTTCTGAGCAGCTCACAAATGAAGAATTCACAGCCACTGTGGTTACACAGGCAGGCCCAGTAGTCAGCTATGCAAAAGGCTTGGAAAATACTGTGTTAATTAGTCTAAAATTTGGGCCCTTATTGCCACTGGTCTTATTCCCTTAGCTAGAGGTAGAGTATGCGTGGAGACACAGCAAACATAAATAATAAAAGGGCTCTTCAGCTACCCTGCATTTTAAATAATAACCATGGCTGAAGTCTGTGAGCATATGATAAGTATCAAACATGTATTTTTCCAACAGAATGACAAATGTGTCTGGTTAAAAAAGGGTAACTGGGTAAATGTGGAGTACAATACTATCTCAGTAGTCTCCCATTTCTTTTTAAAGGAAAGTACAAACCATAATGCATGCAAGCTAGCATGCAGTGGGAAAATTACTTTCTCAAAACATATGCTAGTACCTAAGTAGTGTCTGTAGAAATACTTGAGCAACTAGAAAACAAATGTAAAATCTTGAGCTGGTTGTTTTGATAAGCATGTCAATCATTTTATGTTGCTCCAAATCGTAAAGAGTTTGAGATTTTCCACTACATCTAGGATGCTGTACAGATTACAGAACTGTAACCTGTACAACACCATGTTGAAAGGGCCCTCAAAGATCTTCTGGTCCAACCTGTCTTGGCAAAGGCACAGATAATAATGTCATAATGTCTAGACAAGATAATAATGTAATTTAAAAATAAGTACTGAAGATAAAAATGCTGTTGTTTCTGCCACTGGAATAGCTGACCCATAGCCATCCCAGTGTTGGAAGATGTCTGGTGGCTGGGCAGGAGGATTTCTAAGTCTCCAGATGTGTGCATTGCACACTCTAGAAGGGTGATTGAAGCAGAAGGCATCAGAGATTTTCACTTAGAGCAAAGCCGTGCTGTCTGCTGTCATAAAGGAGGGCTGTAAATGGTGTCCTGTATCTGCCTACTAAAGATTCCTATACTACCCCATCTGATCCGCAAATTACCCATGCCTTTCTGTCTCTTCCCCTCAAACTTGCATTTTTATATGGATAGCACGCAACAAAAATTATGAATTTTGCTGCTGTGGGTCCAGCTACAAATAGGTTTTGCTTTTGTATATTTTTTCCTGTGGAGTAAGGGAGCAAGGTTTACCTTAGTTTTGTGTATCATTTCTTGGATACAGTAATGGGCAGGGGGGCCTATACAGAGGGCCTGCACATGCTCTGAAACCATTTGCTTGGGACTTCCTGACATCCGCTTCTGGGGCTGTAGAGATTTGTATGTCCAAGGCAACTGGCCAAATTCTTCTTTCGTCACTTGGAAATAAACTTTCAGGTGGAAAAAGAGGTCATGCCTGGGGATTCTGGGGCATCTGACAGCTCTTAGATGAGGGTTAAATTGTGGATTTGAAAAAAAAATCCCAGTACTTGCAGAAGTGCTGCTGAAATCCCTACTGCATAAAACCCTGTCCATGTCCTTTTTGTAGGTAGAGGGCTGTATGTATGTGTAGGCTTCTTTGGCACACTTCTGTATTTGCTTTCTATCACCTGAATCCAGCCCATTTTTGCTGTTATTTTGGTTTTAAAATATTATCCAAAGGTACTTTAAATGTAAAAGAGCGTATTGATTTTTAAAGCATTATATTGTTATTTTTCTGTTTTATTAAAAAACAAAACCAGCACCAGCTTAACATATTTCAGGACTTGTGTCCTGGGCTTGAAAGCTCTGCAGGTACAAATATGATCACAAAGGAAAGAAAAGAATATATTGAAATGTAAAGGACCTGTATTACTGGATGAGTGGAAAATTAGTACAGTAGCTATTTCACTGCTATCTCACCGAGTGTATATATATCTTATTCTCTGATTGAAGATGAAATAAAGTTCTCTCATCTTGTTTGTGTTGCTGATTTGTTGGATATTTATCGATTTACAGATCATAGTGCACAATTTTTTTCCCATCTACAGTATGAATATTCTGTATCTGTCATGCTTTCTATGAGTAACTGATTTTCTATGATGTGTAAAACTGGTTTGTACCAATAGTCACTTGTCATCAGCATTTCCAAGGGCTTTCATGAAGGATACTTATTCATTCTGCTGGGAATCAGTGAATTACAATGGAATACTAGTATTGTACCATCAGATTTTCTATAAAAAATGCAAGAATAGATGCAGATGCAGGTATGTTTCTATTGAATACATAAATGTCTTTTACATCTCTTGTATGGCTTTAATATACTTCCTGCAAAAATCAAAATACCAGATCTTATGGGAAAAAAATGAGGTATTCATCATCCTGTTTAGCCCTTGTTCTGCTGAGAGCAGTAACATCACTGGGGTCATTTTCACCCTCTGTTAGGAGCTTCAGAAGTTCTTGATGGTCCCACTGTGTTCAAGAGGACTTATGATCAAAGTAGTATCTGCCAACCTAATCTCTCCAGAAAAGAGAGTTTTGACACAGCAGAGCTTTAGGATTTGACTGCAGCCTCACTACTTGGTTTGTCCATCCCTTTGTATGCAAAAAGAAGCAGCAGTAAATATGTCCCTATCTTATGTTGTTTCTGATTTTCTTTTGATTGGGGTAGTTTCTCTGCTTGGCTAGAGGCTGAGATCTTCAGGCTATCTGAATTTTGTTTGAACCCTTACCTTAGGAACTTGTTGGCAGGAGAGATGCAGAACAGAGCATCGTTCTTATTTCATATACTTAATATGCTGAGGAACAGAGGTAGTTGCAGTTATTTATTACCTGAGAAATCTTGTTATGCAGGAAATATCCCTGAGGTTGAGGTCTGCTGTCTTTAAGCCTCTTTATGCCACAAGAGCAATAGAAAAGGCCTTAGGGCACCAGAGAAAATTTGATCCACTCTGTTTAGAAGCACTGCTGTATGGCATCTTAGTAGCTATCAATAAAGTCTCTGGTGAAGACTGCTAATACTCTTTTATCAATGATGCTGTTGAGAGCTCAATTAAGTATTGCACCGATCTGTTGCAGTTTATCTTCAAACAATGTTAAATCTGTGGAAAAGATGCTGACACTTACTATGGTGTAATTTGTAACTAAAATTTTGATGATTTCTATGACCTGAAAAGACTATGGTTTTTAATTTAGCTGAAGAAGACACCTATGGCTACCAGTGTGGGGTGTTCATCCTAAATGACTTTCCTGTAATAGGTTTTCTAATAGTGAGTGCAAAAATGCAGCTCTCTTGTAGGTACGTACAAGATGCAGTAAACCAGCAAACTGAAATTAATGCCAGGTTCCAGCCTCTGCATTCATATGACTGCAGTTCCACATGTCTCTGAAACTCTTCTAATGACAGCCAATTTTTTTCTCTAAACAAGTGAGTAAGAAACATTATTAGCAAATGCTTTCTTGTAACAGCATTCTATTGGATTTTTTCATTTTTTTACCATGGAAAGTACTAAATTAAGCTATTAATTTCTTCTTTGGAGTGTTTCATATCTGGCTGGAGCATTTGCTTTTTTGTTGTTTAAAAGGTAGTGTACTGAGGGATTAACAGTGAGACATATGGATTCCTAAGCCCCTTAGAGCTCAAAAACTTCCTTTTGCCCATCCCTTATCACATGACAAGTTTCAGTTAAAGGACCTAGTCCTGGCAGGTGCTGAGCTTGATACCCCACAGCAGGAGGTTGTCCTGTATCTTTACGAAGTGTTTGTTGATTAGACAAAGTTTTGATCTAAAGGTGGTTGATTTTTTTTTCTGGATTTTTGTCTTACTCTGGTGTGTTACAAAAAAGATTCCTACTGTGTTTTGTTGAATGACTTTGAAGAGGAGTGTGGCACAAAAGAGAGGGGAGGGTGTGCTGCTCCTGAAGGAGGGGAAGAAAGAGAGACATGAAGGGACGTTGATAGAGAACATGGGCTAACCAAGGCAGCAGGAAGACATGCCAGCAATCAGGACATCAACATGCAGGCAGGGTCATAACTGCACAGCTTGTGAAGTGAAGATGAATTGCTTGAACTTGATGTGGAGAGGAGAGCTGTGTAAGATAGGAGTGTCAAGAATATTAGAAATGGTTTTTGTTTTGTTCCCGTAGGTCACTTAACTTCTTATCCCTTTTTAATTATTTTGGGTAATTGGCTATCAAATGATTTCCTCAATTTCAGGACAGACTAATTTGTTATGACAGCTGTAAGGTTTGTGTGATTCACCTCCTCCATTTGAGCGCTTTCGAAATGTTCACATACTTCAGTTTTGTATTTGCTTGTAGCTGACTGTTTCACATCTATTGGTCCATTGGCTTATTTCTTGAACCTTTTTACCCATCAGTTCTTTCCTTGGAGGTTCCTGAATAGCATTTATGCACTTTATCCCTCTACACAAGACTTATACTCATCTTAAATATTCTGAACGGCAATAGTTTACCTTTTAGAGGCTGCCCTGCTGGTGTAATCTTAATGTAGTAGTACACAATAACAAGGGATGCATTTTCTGTCAAATTCCTCTGGTCTTCTAATACCTTTTCTCTCTTGAACTGTCTCACAGTTTCCTGGCTCAGCATTTTCTAGTTCCTGTAATGGCACATCCAAAGAAAAACCAGAAGTCTTGCACTAGGCAGCAGCTTGCTTTCTTTCCAGATGAATGCGTTTGTCACCTGGTGATGCTTCCTTGTCACAGTTGTTCCAACAAGCAGTGCATCAATGACTGAGGATGTGCAAATTCCATGGGTCATGTTTTCATTCTCAATAATTTCAGAAACTAAAAAGGCTAAATAAATTATTGATCATCCAGTTTATATAGACTGTCCTGGCCAATGATGCAGCTTCTTGCTAGAGCCTGGTCCTGATAATTTCTCTCAGAATTTAAGGTCCTTTTCTGGGATTGTTAAGCTTCTCTACAGATATCTTCCTGATAGATGTCTGTCTGCAGTTCCTTTAAATTAAATATTAAAGCTCAAAAAAAATTGCATGAGTATGTACAGGTCATACCCAAGACATGGGAAGAGAAGGAATTGAACTGATTATATTACATGGATCCTCTTTGTTTGGATTTGATAAGCAAGTTCAGGTTTCTCATCCCTTTCTAACCAAGAGAATGCTGTGTTCTGCTCCCAGCATTCAGGGACTGTTGTTGAGATGACACAAAGAATTGTCTCAGTAGATCTGAAGAAATCCTTTAGACCAGAAGATGGCCTAAATAATTTAATAGCTACTCTTTTGTGTTAATGAAGTGAAAGATGCTGGTGCCCATGAGGTTAAAATGATGTATGGGTTACCTTCCAGATTTGCTTTTTTTCCTACAGACCTTTTCCCAGTTTACTCTGATAATCAGGCTATTGAAAAAACAACCTGGAATACCAGCTACAGAAACAATTTTGATTTCTTTCAGTGTACAGATAATTAGGATGCAAGAGTTGAAGTCTCCTCACTACTATGCATTTGCTAGGTTATATTGTCATTTGTTCTATGTGCCGTTGAGTATTTTATGTAACTAATTCGTAATAAAACAATATTGGAACGTAGAAGCTGTCACAGAATTCATTAGACAGTAAGAACAATAAAAAGAGCCTTGTAATTTACTGTAAAACGTACTGTTAGCCTGCTTTAACTTTTTTTACTGTTACCTGTTGCATTTCCAGGACAGAATTCCTGAGGAAAAGCTGTTACTTCCTACCACTTGCCAGTGAAACTTAGGACAAGTGATAGATTTCCTTCAGCAGATTCAAGTGTACATCCAAGAACATAAAGTTAAGAGACACTGATCAGAGGCCATGTACTACCTTGTAAGTTAAAAGAGCAATTTTAAAATCAATACTTTTGTTTAACTGGCAACTAAGGTACTAGTTTAAAACTGGGTGAAATATATGAAGAGCAAACCCTTTTTCCAAGGAGTATTTTTAGGTTATCAGCACGGGAGTGCTCTGCAAGGTTGTGTTGGACATGCATGACACCTGGGAATTGCAAATAAACTCATCTTGATGTGACAAAATCATGCATAATTATTTTGAAACCCAAGGGAGGTAGAAATGGCCCCAACTTAGTGCTGTCCCACCAGTGATAGACAGGCAGCTGCAGAATTTATAATGGCTCATTTTCTTCAAAGATGAGAAGGAAACTTAAAATAAACTCTCCTGCTGCAGCTCTCATATGTTTGCACTTCTAATTGAGAGACTTTGAATCAGATGGAGCAATGGCCATCCCCTCAAAGCAGTGGGCAGGTATAAACTCTGGCCTGTGCAGACCTAGGCTTTGCTCTTCTTTGGGTTGTATGTACCAGCCTCTTGTATGGTGGAATCACTGTGAGCATCTGTGCAAGTGTGGAAGTTATTTGGAGGTAACAGGAAAGCTCCCAAGAGGTTTGCAAGTCTTCATTTTCCTACTAGTACTATTACATGTGTAACAACTGCCATAAAAAAAAATAGTTGACAACCAGCTCTGAAATACTGGAATTGATTGAGGAGGATTTTTCCCACCACAGCTGAGCAGTCTTTTGGCAAACTTCTTTTCTTCTCTTAGTACTTATCAGAATTTTTACCATCAGGAAAAGGCACCCAATTACATCCTGAAAATTACATACAACACCCCAAAAATTTAATCAATGTATTGATCTCCTTAGAGTATACCAAATTTCATATTGATCAATCTAAAACCACAGAAGATAAATCAGCCATCTCAGTTCCAATTAGTTGACTAAATTTAGACAGAACAAGACTTTCTTATTGCACGAAGCACCAAGTATGAAAATTTTCATAGCAATTCTTGCATCAGAAAGTGAAAAGAGAAAAAATAGTGACACATGAGGTCAGGAATCAGAAAAAAATAAAATAAATGTGAAGGAGGATTCCTTGGGTTCAGTCATCTATACCAGGAAGTATTAAACACCAGGTAAGAAGAAGAAGAAAAAAATTCCTTAACTGTTATCTGATCCTGAGCATAAAGCAAGAGGTTGCAGATCTTGTCTTTCACCAAGGCAACTGCTGGTGCCTGGTGTACATCGTAAGTTTGGTTATTGACTGGCATGAACTGAGTTAGAAAAGGTGACCAAGGTTTTCACAACTGAGGCTCTGTCTGATCTATTTGACCACCGAGGCTCAGGTCCTGTTGCCTTTGCCCCTCGTGCCGATGCTGTTTGCCTGGGTGTGTAATGCATATGTTCTCTTGCACGGCTGGAAATCATGTCAGTGTCAAGGGAGTTGGACTTTTCATTTTAACAGGCAGGGGAAAAAAAGTGTATTTTTTCTTCTTGGAAGTGAAAAAAATTATTGAGGAAGGACAGAAGGAAACTGGGTGGGTAGACAATTCTTGGAAATGGTAACAATGTTCCTGCTTAAAGATCAGAGAAATAATAGCAAGTGTTTTGAAAGCTGTCCCAGTTGTCGTGCTTGCTAGCATAAGACATAAAGGTCGATTTTCTGAAAATTGTCTTGGCATAGCTTCCCAGGTCCCCAAAATCAGAACTCCTCCAACCACGTACTACTTTTGAAAACCTTTGACCCTTTTTATTTGGGTGAATTAAAGGAAATGAAATAGAGGAATGTAAAAAAGTGTGGTAACACACAGAAAAACATAAGACAGAAAAAAGCTAAACAAAAAAAATCTCAGTGTATCTGCTTGACATACTAAAATAGTTCTGTTTTCTTCAAAATGTTTATTGGAAAATGCATTACAAAACCTTGTAACAGCTGGAATATGGTGATCTAATTGCTGTCTCAATAGTGCTGTGAACATGCAAACATATTTCCTATGCAAAATGTCAAAAAGGCAGCAATCAAAGTGCAGCTTTAAGCTTCAAAACAAAGACACAATGAGCTGATTTGTAAACATTTATTTCTAAGGTTACATTTAAAACCAAAATAGAACAGCATAGGCTTGGAGATGGTGCAACAAATCTTCTTACAAAGCACAAGATCTGAAGAGAAAAGGGGTTTGCTAAAAGGTACTTGAGCTGCATTAAGATTTCATTTTCAGTTGTGCTGCAGCTCCCTGAAACCATGTATTTCTTCCCATTCAAATGAGGAGCAAATCTTAGAGTAAGTGAGTGGGATTTTTGCCACTCGAATGATGCAGAGAGCCTAGGAGCTCCTTTCTGTGCAGAACAGAGGTCTATGTTCACCTCCATTTGCACTACTGCACCCTTTCTGTAGATTGCCATGGGACTTGGGTCAGTGATGATGTTGACTTTTATTACATGTGCTGAGTGAGGCAGGTTTGGAGTCAGCGTTCAAGAAGGTTGTAGGGTTTAGGCTGACCTTGCAGTCCCATACCATTTCTGGGGCAAACTGGTTTGGTAACTGGTTCCTGCTGACTTTGGTTGTCTTCTATCAGGAAAGATGGCAACTTCAAGGTGCAGTGTGACTTGGTTGTAATTGCAGCAACAACCAAGTGCATGTGATCTAACACAAATACAGAAGTCCAGGGATAACAATATGCAATGGTCCTTGCCAAAAGAGCACTGTCTTACACTGATATGGTTAACGTAGCTCCATGGACACTGCTTGATTTACACGAGTGTGAAATCAGAACCAACTCCAATGAACGCACCTGTCTGCACCAAACTGTGTTAGCAGCATACAGTGAAAATCCTCTTAAATGTATACTTGATAAAGAAATAAATTAGTTTGAGGAGTACATTTACTTTTCACCAAGGCCATCAATTTGTAAGATTCTTACTGTATTGTGCTAGCAAATAAAATTTATTCCTGTAGTGTAAATATGCAAGAGTTCATTTTAATAAAAAAGTAAGCCCTAAAATAAGATAAACCCCATGACTAGACTTGCATTGAAGATTTAAAGTGCATTCATCTGCTGTTTTTCTATATAAATATTCATTGGTTTTAATGCTCTCAGGTGTTGGAACTTTTAATCTACATTCAGATGGAGGTACTTTAATCAGAGAGTTCATAAAAGTCTCTAACTTTTTTTCATAAAAAATAGAGTAGTAGATATAACAGAGGCTTGCAAAAGATTAAAAAACCCATAAACTGCAGCTCTAGGAGGAAAAAAAAAAGTAAACACCAAATGGCATTTTGTGCCATAATATCAATATTCTATTAAAAATAAATCTCTCACTGTTAGACCGAAGAGTCTCAAACAGCCTGTCACTTTGCTGCAGTCTTCAGAGATGACTGATAATGGGTAAAAAGTCCCATAGCATCTGTTTACCATGTACTCACACAAACTGTTAGGAATGTTTTTAAATGTCAGCAGTAATGTATGCATGTATTAGCTATCACAGAGCAACAGCTCAAGAAGACACCACCACTGCCACGCTGGGGGCTTGCGCTCTAAATTAGGGAGGTCAAGTGGTGGAGATAGAAGCCCAATGTGTCTGAAACTGTATTGTTTGCCTTCTGAAAACTGGAAGAAATTGTGCAGTCAGCTGCAGTAACAGTGCCGACATAGAGAGTTTGTACACTTTGAAAATAGCTAAGTGGGATTAGGGTAAATCTTCCAATTGCGAGAAGGTTAATCGTGAAAGGCACTGGATTTAAGGTCAGTGGGGTGCGCGTGGGGGGTAATGTGGTTTAGGCTGTCCCTTGCATTAGCAAGGTATCACATTTCATTTGGGAACCTAAGCATTCACCAAGTGTGGAGTGTCATAGAGGTGCAGTTGCTGACTAAACAGCGTCTGTATTGAGAGCACTGTTAGCGGCACTGTATTACTTGACAATTCTGCACCACTTAACTATGGAGATATGCTACAGGGTATGTTGTCTTGGCAAAGTCATCCTGCTACAAGCCATTTTTCACACTGAAATTCATAAGTCAGTTTCTTCCTCCCCTCCCCCTGCAATTGCTGTGTAATTGAAACCTTTTTAATGTGCGCAGGTTTCTTGTTTGCCAGCAGAGCGTACAACAATTTTGGACATTGGTTCTGCAGTCAAAATGTGTGAAGAGGGCTTTGCTAAATCATCAAGTAAACACGTTTTTGTGCCATAAGCTTGTGTCCTGAAATGCAATAAGCCTGGGCCTGCGCCTAAAAGTTGTGTGGGGTGCTGGATATTAAGCAAAGTGACAGTCAAAGCAGATTGCAGAGATAAATTAATCTGTACCATTGCCTTTTTCGGTCCTTCCCTGACAAGTAGCTGCTTCAGCAGATGCTGGTGTTGACGCTGCTGAATTCTGTAGGATCCGTGGGACTGTGATGGGTCTGACTGCATGGCCAGACCCCAACATGTGGTGCAGAAAGCACATTAGAGGGTGTAGTGTGGACACACTGATCCATATGTTTAAGGTTAAGCAGGGGGTGCGGGGCAGAGCAATGGGCTATTTGAATGCAGAGTGCACTTGCTGCTTTGCTACCCTGCTGTACCATAGTGGGCATTTTGGAGCTGCCCATAAACGTTTGCCCTATACAGTATATGGCCTTGTGTGAGTAAATGGAACTCTACTGAGCATTCGTTAGAGAGCCTCCTGTCCTGACATTTCTTTTATGTGGGTATGGCCCATGATGGCTGATAGGCAGTTCCCATGGAGTCATTCTGGCCTTTAAATCTGGCAGTTAAAAAAAAAAAGTCAAAAAAGAGCAGGGATAGATCAAGGACGTAATGTTCTTGATGAAACAGACTTGAAATCCCTGAACAACAAAGAGAGGGTTTTTTTCATCTTTAATTATCTAGATCATTTGGCCAGCTGTGAGCCATGAACCCAGCTGGTCAGCTGTGGGTGTGAAAGGAGCTCTGCCGGATTGCTTTGTTAGTGTAACTCTTTAGTCCACATTAAAAACTGTACATAAATATTTCCTTTCTTGCAAAAATGATTCTTTCAATTCGGAGGCAAGATGTCTGGGACGGGTAGGTGGAAGTCTCCCGTAGGATATGGTCTCCCCACATGGATCAGTAAGGTCTGGATTCACCTTAGTGAGGGAATAATCTCTGGGGGCTGGCCAGCTGCTTGCTCAGGTGGTTTAGTTGGATCTTAGCAGAGCTGTGATCCAATTCTGTTAACTTCCGTAGTGGGTAATTGCAGTTGAATTAGAGCCTTGAGAAAGTAATTATGAGAGGCATCGTGGAACACCCTGCTAACCCAGCAGTAAATTAAACCACAGACTAGGAACAACTGGAGATAGTGAGATTAGAGTTTGTTTTTGGATTTTTTTTTTTCACTTGTGCAAAGTGTCTGTCTTCTTTTCACTTCTAAGGCTGAATGTTGGCCCTTGGAGCACTGGGCTACAGTTGCTCCTGTCATCAGTTGGGAAGAGACACTCTGTGATTGGAAAAAGATTCTGAGATTAGATGGGGGAAAAATATGGTGATTTTAGAGCTGGATAAAAGTTCTGTAAGGCAGAGAGGAGAGACCAAAGTTGAACACAGAGGAGATGACAAAGGAAAGTTTGAAAAACTCCACAATTTTATATATACGTAATATAATACAGATACTTAAGAGTAAAGACTTAAAAGTAGAGTATTGCATGACAGATTTTAGAAAAACTGCTTTGAATTACTTGTACACAAGAAAACCTTGATGGAGAATTGTGAAACACTTAGTAGTAGGAGCAATTTCAGAGGGCCAGTTTCGACAGCTTTTGCTCATGTAGCTGGTTCACAAAGTATTGACAGGCTTTTTGATTTTTTTGCTGTTAAATGTTTAATTCCCAAAAAGCTCAAAGGCAGTCTTTTTAGGCATCAAAGAAGATATGGTTGAGTTATTTCCCCAAGTTATTCATCATTTTTCAATATTGTGCAAAATATGTTCTCAGGAGCAGAGAGCTGTCTTTTGACCTTTTAGAAAACTATAATTTTTGTATGCCTTTCTTTATTAATGCCCTAATAAAATATAGAATATACTCTTAGTTTTTATGATTTTTAACCCATTTCATGCTTGGATCTTACACAGAAGTAGTGACTTTTCCCAGCTGAGAATTGGATCCACTTCAGACTCAGCATTTTTACGAAATTGCATCAAATTGAATTATCAGCTGTAATTTGTCAGATAAAAATCCCCTGATAAAGCCCAAATAGGAACCTGCTGCCTTAGTGAGCAAAGCAGAAAATGGGCCTCTTTGCTTCTTGGGATTAGAATAGCATCCCTGAAACAGCAGAAATCTGTTGGGATATCAGAGCAATTTACATGTCCTCTCAGCTTTACTGCAGGCTCTTCATGGCTGGCCAGTCCTTCATTGTGAGCCCCTCGAGTTTGGAAAGTCCCTCAGACCAAATCAGAAATAACTGCTGCTAATATAGATGTTCCTATATTTGGGTTTTCTGCAGAGCTCTCTTCTCAGGGCATGTCTGCGCAGCAGTGATAAATTGTAGACAGCCTCCTTTCCCACATCACACTCTACTTTTCTTGCTTGCATTAATGTATTTGCAGCTGAACAGAAGTCTGGAATGTGTAAGTAGTGATAACTCTGTGTTTCTTTAAAACATTTTCCGTGGCCTCTCATCTGGATATTTGAGATGGTCATAACTCTAATTCCAGAAAGAGATGAGAGTAGCTGAATGGTCAGAGGCTGAACGTATTTTGCAGTAGTTTCCCTAGTGCTTACTTGCTCTGCAAGAATGTCTGTAAGAGGCAGCAGGGGAAGGATGGTTTGTCTCCTGCAAATTGCTCTCAGCTCACTTTTTACTTACATAAACTGAGCACAGGACTGTATACGCAATTCATATGCAGGCACACGTTTGTATGCATATGTACCACAGGAGTTTATGAAGTGGGAAGAATCTGCGACACAGTCTGGGATTGCAGATACTGTCACTGAGCTGGAATTTGGGACATACGTAAATCCCCACAGTGAGTGCTGAGTTTTGCCTCCCGATGTTTCATAACAACTCTTGATGTGTGTTTGACATGACTGTTGTCCCTTAACAGTAGTTTTCAAGCAGTGAAATGAATGCATAAGCAGCTCTGTTTCTTCACTTACCCCTTGATTTATGAAGGTTCTGTGTATTTCTCCAGCATCCGAAATCCAAGGTCCTTTGTAGGCAGGAGTTAGTGAAACATGTTGATGGCCATATAGTAGTATTCTGCTTTTGTTCAGGGATAGGAAAACCAGGGCAGAAGATGCTGTCATGCAGGTGATTGCAAATGCTTTTCTCCACGTTTTAGCCCAAAGATAAACAAAAAACTTTCTGAAAATTGCATCTGTTTTGGAAACTGGAGGCACATTCTTCAGTTGCTCCTGAAAAGCTTGCCTTGGATTAGTTCCCCACAGAAATACTGAGTATTCTTTCTGTGGAAAGTATAGGACCTAGCACTGTATTATCGAACTGTTGATAACACAGTTAGAGCCTCTGTTTTGTGATTCTTGGTTGTATATTCCAACAAAAAGACTGATTTCCTTATTCCTCATCTACAAAAGCAGACACTTTGGAAGTGGCTTGGATTTTACATGCTATTTGGATGGTTCCAAGAGGAACCTTAAATCACCCCCAGTATTTGGATAAAGCTTCATACTGCATGGTACAATTTCACAGGAGCTGTCTCTAAGTGGTATTTCTCAAGATAAATTTTTAAAAGGAAGTGAAATCAGCTTTGGAAAGCAGATATCACAGAGGCGCATAAAAAGTGTAATTTGAAAATAATTGCAATCCTCTAGATTTAGTCATGGTAAGAGGCCATCTCTGAATACATTAGACATCATTGTCTTGAAAATAAAAGTCCCAGTGATTTGTGTTCTACTTTCAGCTTAGTAACAGTCAAGCTGTGTAGCCTTATAGAGGTCACCAATTTACACCTCTATACCACCATTTCCTGATTGGATATTATTCCCTGCATCTCCCTTGAGACTCCTGTATGAGTATATCACAGGCATGATGCAAAATTCTGGTCTCAATTAAGCTGAAAGAAATCCACAGTACTTTGCCTGACCTCTTGGGAGTTTGTCTGGATTTCCTGTTTGGTTTTTGATACAGTTTTAATCTTGCTTAGAGAAGACTATGAGAAGCAGTTGATTTTGGCTTAGACCTCACTTTCTTCTCCTATCCTTTAACTTCAAATGTAAGACATGAACTTGGTTACAATGTCAGTGGCATTGCCCACTTTATGGAAGCACATTTCCTCTCTCCAATCTATCAGTGGTTCTGTCTATCGCTATGTAACATATGTTGCTGATTCTTACTAAATACCAGTGATTTACAGTTTGTAAATGTCTTAACTTAATTCCACGTTATTTAGAAATCAATACTAATTTGAATTGATTATATTTCTGCACCCTTAGATTTTTTTACTTTTTTGAAGAAAAAGGCTGACTCTAGCACTGATAAGTGATGATCCCATTTCTCCACTAAAAATCCTTGAAAGTCTTCCTCTGATAGTTCACATATGATAGCCTATTCTAAAATGCTTGTATTTCCTCATTATTAAAATAAAACATTGCAGTTTTGATATTGCTGGCGGTGATTTGACTGATGCAATGCTAATGACTCCAATGGATACACTTCTGATTTGCATTGAGATTGCAGAAAAGCAGGACTGGTCCCCAGATGGAGGAAAATTAAAAGTCCGGAGCTGAGTTCTTGCCTGCTTTGCATAATGTATGGTTGCTTGCAGGATGGGTGCAAAACTTGAGATTCAAGTGAGTGGGCAGTCAGGTTTCTCTGTTTTTTAAAAGTGAGATGGTGGGTGGGTGAGGAGTAGCTACTCAAGCTTCATTCCCAGCTTTGCCTGTGGCGTCCTTGGAGACTACAGCATTTTCATTTCCAACCTGCAAAATAGGGTGAATAACACAACATGTTTAAATCAAAGTGTCATTGAAAAGATTAATTATTTCTAAGTACACTGAAGCTAAATGCAGTGTACTGTTAACTAGAATTTGTAAAATATTAGTTGTAGAACCCTGTGGATATAAAGTTGATTGATTGGCACTAAACAGACAACTATTTTGAGATCTGGAAGTTCTTCCCTGTTAGGATAACTAACAACTATTTTCCCGAAGGACTAAAGAATTTTTTGTGTCATCAAGGACAAAGGAAAACTTAATGATTCAGTAAAAACAAAGGATGTATTTCTTACTTTCAGGGTAAGAACATAAAGAATTTCATATAATAAAGTAATTTCAGGAAGAAAGTTTTAGTAAATTTGGCATTCCCAGTGCATTGTTTTGTCATTTTGTCCAGCAGAAAGTCTCTTGGGTATATCCTAGACTAAGGTGACCTTCCTAAGCAAAAGAGCTCTTGTAATCGGGGTGCCCACCATCCCATCTCCCAACCTCTGCCTGCTTCAGCTGCAGAACAATGGTCTCTTTCAAAGCCAACATGAGCAAAAAGGAAATTAAAAAAGGCCCAGTAATTTCTTACCCAACACATACAAGTGGTATGGGATCCTAGAAAATCATGAGCCCTTGCCTTGCATCCATGACTTTCCTTTTCTCTCCTTTGGAAGGTAAATGGCCTCTGGTTATAAGTCTTTCTATTTTCCCCACGATCTGATTCTCTTCTACAATTTTTCCATCTTCTTTTGCCTTTGGTAATAAAAATCCCAAGCATTAGTCCTGCCTGTTGGTTTCTGTGTGGAGGACCATTAAGAGGCAATGGAGCTACTTGCCAGAGCACAGGAAAAAAACATAATTCGTGATTTCTCTCTTATCTGTAGGAAGCAGAAATGTGCTCTTACAAAATGGAGGTTCTACTTCACAGAGCAGGCTCTGATCCAACACGATAAAATACATGTTGTCTACAGGATAACAGGCATTCCACATTCAGATAAGGGCATGTTTGCTATGTGTCACAAGCACATGTAGCAGAAATACTAGAGATGCAATGATTTAAATTTTCTTAAAGATGTGAATACCAGATATGGCTCAAAACCTGAATCTTAAAAATCCTGCCATCAATTTAGTGGCTTGTGTATATATTATGCTCATATGAAAGTGCTTAAATGAGAGAGGGGCAATGTAAATTTTTCATCTTCTCAGAAATCATAACGCTGTGAGAGATCTGATGAAAAACTGAAGACTGTATTGGTATCTTCACTGTATAATGCCTTTCCTGGAACTGCTGGTAGAAAGGAAGAAAATCTGTGAGTGGAAAAAAAAAAAGAATATGTAAAATTTGATGATAGGACTTTTTTAAACTTTCCTGCAAAATTCTAAAATACCTATTTTTGTTCCCTTTTTACCCCCATATCTTCGTCAGGATTTCTGTTGTTGCCTTGGATTACTCAGTACCTTGAAAAATACTTTATTTGTGATATTTCTAAGAAAAATGGAAGCAGAGTAATGTAAGCAGTAGCACAAGAACTTTCTCACAAGCTTTCCCTTGAGTTATACGGATTCAAAATGTTTCCTTCTCTCAGATAGTGTTTGGATTCTGTGGTAACTGGTGACCAAACCAAAGTACAGTTCTGCACTCTGGAGCTGCTCTTCTCTGCACTTACTTTCCTCAGTATGGTTATTTATCTTCTCAATATGGTTGTTTCTTCTTCAACTTCCTAAAGCATTTTGTTTTAAGGATGTAAGTAGTTTTAGATCCTCATGCTTGTCTGAAATAACAGACGGTTGAATGCAAAAGCAGAAGAATAAACCTGTTGTTAAAATTCTTGAAGTGCAGCAGTGTCTGTTCTGTTTTCAGTGAATCTGCAGGACTCCTCCTAAATTTACCCAGAGTCTGGCACAAGGAAGTTAGTATGTTATCACATTTGTCTATGCATTAAGTTCAATGTCATAGATTATGTCTTATTGGTATTGGATATATTACAGTGATGAACTAAGGGGTGTGCTGGACTTCTCAGATTCTAAAACATTTTGTAACATATTTTTTTTCTTTCAGGAAAAGGAATGTCTGATGGTCAAAAATATAGGGAGGGCATGCCCACAAATACTGTTATAGAAATAAGTCTACCATAATCTTTACTGAAGAAAAGGAAGAAATAATACTCTGTTATCTAATAGTCCTGTTACTAAACTAAAACCAGCCTAAAAGATTTTATGACACTTAAATTAAAAATGTACTGTATGCATCTATTTAAGTTAAAGCAGCATGCAAATAAACTCTTCATAAATGAGTGCCTGATAAACACACACAATGACTGTAGAAGGTTTCTCTCCTGATAGGCCATCACTGCTGAGACACAAGAGATATCTTCTGTAAAGAGCAGTATAAAGATGATTTGCTTGTTCATCTTGGATTTCTGTGCATCAAGTGGCTATTTTCTGTATTATGAGCCAGCATTCCTGGCAAGTTAGGAAACAGAACTGAATGAAAACATACTATGTTGGCAGGACTTCCATTTAATCTGCCATGTGAAACTGTGTGTGTTTGGAGGAGCAGAGTGCTATTATTGCGTTCCTTACATTTGTCAGTGGTTGCTGAAGCATTATCAGTCTCTGAAGTGGGAAAGATTGGTGTGTCTAGGCTTAATGTGCAAAGGCAGGTCAAACTCCAAGGCGCTTGACCTGGGAGAGGCAGGTTTAGCAGAAAGCCATGTCCTAGACAGGGTCGAAATCCCGAGGTGCTGTGGATATTGGGCACTGGTTGTGAGGGTTGGTCCTGCTATTGGGTCTTCAGTGCAGACTGCTGGAGCTGCATGGTTTGGAGATGGCTTGGTTTGAATTTACCAAGGCAGAGATGTGAGTGCAGTTGAAAAACTGTAGTCTTGAAAGTGTGAAATACACTTTTAAGAGGACCTTTAACTTCTGAGCTCTTTGACTATTGTAAGCATCAACCCAATGAAACACAGCACTTACTGTAGATTTCTGTGATTTTCAGTGCCCCTTTGCTCTCCAGACCTTGCATGATGGTACAAGATTCTCTGCTGTGTAGAGACCCAGGTTAAGAGAGTCCCTTATAGGCATTTTATACCCTCGTAGTCCTTGCAGAAGAGAAGATTCATTTTTAACAGGAATATCAAACTGTCTGGTTTCTGTCATCAACATCACATTAAATGCATGTGGAGGCTAATTTCTTCCAGGTTGCTGGTGTTATTGGGGTGCCCTGAGTCTGGCCGTAGCTAAACTGTAGCAACCCAGTTCCAGCAAAGTGAGTAGTAATGCTCATTAATCATTTTTCAGAAGTCACTCTTCAAAAGACAGCAGTGATGCAAAAATAAAAAATAACTCAAAGACAGTGTCTTGTGGGGAAAAACAAAAAGAGATGCATCATAAGTAACCTCGATGAAATACAAGGACCATTATCCGGAGTCTGATTCCAACTGGAAGCGAGTCAAAATTGTTTGACAAAGTGCAGATGCATCTCTCAGTTCAGAGATGTCCTGTCAGATTTGTGGCCCGATATATGTCCAGGCATGCCTCTCCAAGATAATACTTCGAGAATGAGGTAGTAATGCCTATTGTGTGGATATGAAGTGACAATATTTGACATCACTTCTGCTAATATTGCTTGCCAGAAAGGGACATGGGGGAATGATCTCTCCATCTATCTAGAGCTAGAATCAAAATCCTAATACTGATCAGACGTGTTCCCTTTGTCATTTCTCCTAGCTGCCCTTAGAGTTGGCTTCTCTCTCATACTTGATTTCATGAATTGCAATTTGGTCTTAGGTGGTAAATCCAGCATTTTACTATGACTTTGTGATCACAAAATCCCCCTCTCTTAGCTGGAAGCACCCACCGAGTGCTCCACCACAAGTCTGTGGAGTCTTGAAAAAGTGCAGTTAATATTACTTCTATAGCTTTGTCTGCTGAAGGTCTAATATTTTAAAGGGGGGGAAAAGTTCAGAGAAAACATGGCTCTATTTTGACCCACGTTTTGCAATTCTGTGGAATTTTTCTAATAGCCTGATTCTTGCCTATACCCGTAGAAATAAAATGTGATTGTGAGCAAGCATTCATGAGGATCTGGTTTGCCAGGAGTAATTTTCCTTCTTCATAAAAAACACATGGGAAAAACACACTTATCTGGCAAGGCTCTTGGTTCAAAACTGTGTCACATGAGCTCAGGCACTAGAGAAGTTTAGAAAGAAACATGAATTTTTTAGAGGTTGAAGTCCCAACATTTTGTTGTGATTCCATAAAACTTTCTGAATTTTCAGGAGATGTGCAAAAGCAAGACCTTGCAGGGGTCTGTTACGCGTACCCAACAAAATAGACTACATAGGTATGCCATAAACAGTTGGGTTTTTGCTGTTTAGCTTACAATAAAGTGGGAAAAGCCAAAAATAAGAGGCAACATTTGTGTGGAGGATTATTTATACTCTTTTGTTCAATCAACAGATTTAGCTAGGAAAAAGCGGAAAAACTCTCATGTATAAAAAGAAGAGTCAGCACTTATTAAGTGTGTCTCAGTCTAGGAGAATTCCCTTACTTTGAGAAAATATTTATTTTCTGCATATTAGCATTCTCTCAAAAATCCTCTCCCTCTCAGGAGCCAGCAGTTGAAGCTGTGCTTGGGCTTCCAGAGGTGGTCTTACCCGAGCCATGTATGTGTCTTCTTGCCCTTCCCTTTTGATTCATGTTTCCCTTACAGTTACTGTTTTAAATTCATCTTCTCTGCTAGAGGGTTTCCTATATACATAAAAATCACTTTGCTGGAGTCCAGAGATATAAGGTCATTATGCTCTTTTGAAAATTAATTACACCAAAGGAAGCTATTAGTTAGGTTTAGTCTTCTCTTGATAAATCTTTGATTTTCATGCCTTTTGCCATTTGTTTACACCTCTTTTAGGTATTCCTTCATGAAAGAGTTGTTATAAAGCTTTACATGCTAGTAAAATGAGATGAATAGGCTCATGTTTGCATGAATCTCTTTTCCTTCCTGAAGTATGTAAGTCATTTTATCACTCTTCTTTAGCCATATAGTTCCATCCTGGTTTAATCATTTGTTCAGATGCCTGGTCTATAATTTCATGTGCCAGTTCTTTCCCACTGAAATTTTGCTCAAGTCTTCTATTGCTTTCTGAGGGAAAACAGGTGACAGATGTGTTTATATTTGAAAACAGAATAAGCTTCAAATTTATACTGCCCTAAATAAAAATTCAAATTTTCTGCATTAATACATTTTGTCTTTTTTTAGGGGCAAAACCCCATGAGCTCTTATTTTTAGAGAAGAAAAAAATAAACCCAGACAATGTTGGTCTGCTTGTAGAATGATGGGAGCTGCAGATGGCATAACTATGTACTGTTTGTCAACCTAAGAGATTGTTTCAATGTAAACCTCTGCTTAGCAGGTTGAATTTTGCAGATGATATTTAAAGTATCTGTATTTTGAGGCTGGAAATAGGCACTTAGACTGTGAGCTCTCTAAAGCTGGAGTCAAATCTTACGTCGTTTGCCTGGGACTGCTTGCATAACACTTGCAAGACTGGTCTGTCAGCATGCAAAGGTAAATGCTTTGAACTCTATCTTCATTAGCACAGAATTTACCTGGCAATAAAACGTATCTTTGCATCACGTATAGTCACTATAATGTTTCTTTAAATATTATCTGATTCCCTCAGCACTTTTATTATTTACCAATAGAAAAATTGAACCATTACTTTTCTTCTGAATTCTTAAAAATTACAATAATGCAATTAAATTACTGAATTCATTTATATTTAATTGTACTTTCAGTTTTAATGTGCTGTTTGAGGACATTTCTGTCCATGACTGTTAGTTTTCCATGCAACATAAGAAAATCTAAAGCTGTATTAAGGAAATATATTACATGGGCAAGACAAAGTCTCATTAGTGTTATTTATGGCATACTGAAACCTCATTAGGAGAAGGTATGCTGGATTCAAAAAAGCATTACTGAGAATGTTTTTTTGGGAGGGTTAGGAGAGAAATTGCTTTTATTGTGTTTCTTTATCACATACAGAGTGGTTAGTGGACATGTTGGTTTCCTAAAGCATAAAATAAATTAAGATAGAAGAAAAAGAGTAATTAATCTAAGTAGTAAGTATAACCTCATTACAGATTGGGAATAGCTTGCACATGGTCACAAGGAGTTTCTGTTTACTGTTCACCTTAGTTTCAACTAACCATTAATTTTTAACTTCCTTCACTGAAGGTAAAAAGTGATATTTTTCAGCATAGTAGTTTGCATCTTAAGCAGTAATAATGCGCTTTTAGTGCACTTCAAACCAGGGATGACTGAAACTCGAGGTGCAGAGTCACAAGTAGCCCTATTTAGGTAGTAGCATTTGCTCTAATGAGAGCTATATATCCAGTCCTGCGTAAATATTGTTTGGTAGGCGTACAAGGAAACCATTATTTGCAAGTAAATGAGAACAAAAGGAGAGTCCCTGAATTGTCAATCTTGGTAGAAAGTCATTCCGTGTGGGCAGTATCCTTCCCCAGGCTGGCGCTGCTGCCGTTCCGTCCCAGGCACTCGAGCAGCCCCAGAATAAAATCCCTCTGTTCCTGCTGCCCGCCAGCTGGTCCCCTGCCTCTGGCACAAACCAGCTGCCAGCAGTTAGTTCCCCTTCTCATCTGCTCCCTCCTCCTGCTGCTGGTGCCTGTCACCGCTGCTGCACAGCTGACAAAGTTCCTCAGGCTGGCGCTTCACCGGGTGCCCCTGTCCGCGGCAGGCCCTGCTGGCCAGGCGCATTGCTCTGTCTCCTGAGCCAGACCCGCTGCACTGCGCGCCGGGGCGTTCAGGCGCCCTGTGCTCAGCCTGCTGCTAAAATGTGAGGGCCTGCAGGACTTTTCAATAATAAAACATCTATTCTGCTCCTCATAGTTCTTTGTACAGCCATTCCACTTGTGGCGTCCCTCTTTTGGCACCTTAGCATTTATGAATGTGCTTTATGTGGTTTATGTTAGAAGCTGGGAATGGACAGGAGCTTACCACCAAGGCTGGATCAGTTCGGTGAATCCCAAAAACAGCACACCAGCTCCCTTCGTAAGTTTTTCTTCACCAGTATGCCACCTGATGGTTCTTTAGAGTCCCTTAGATGCCAAGGGATAACTTTATGATAGAGTCACATAATTGTTATAATCCTAGTTACTTATCAGGTGATGAATGAATAATTCCAGGGATTTTCTATGGCCGAAACACTTTCAAAGGATTTATAAAAAGTTGAACTAGATGCTGCCTATCCCTTCTTCTCATCCTTTCTCCACCCAGTCGCTGCAGTTGTGCCTTTTTATCTTCTCCTTATAGTTGCACTGGACAGTATCATCTAACTACAGCAACTGCAAACTATGTCTGAAATGATGACCCTACTGACTTATTCTCTGCAGTGATAGGAATTCATAAGTAATCTGCCAAAAAGGGTTCAATTTAAACAGACAGGGCAGATTAGGAGGGGGTGGCAGCAAAGCATGCAGGCAAAACAAATAAATTGATGATTTTTAGAAAGTAGATCAAAACTACCTTCGCTTTGTGTTAGTTTTCTTCTTTTACCTGTGTTATTTTAAGAAGTTTTGGGGAGAAGATGGGGGAGGGAGGGTATCTGGCTATGAGGATAAAGAGAGCTGAGGAGACTGAAAGGGACACACAAGTAAAAGAAAGCGTAAAGAAAATGGACTTCAGGGCATGGTTCAGCAGGTTAGTGGTCAGTAGTAAAGGATGTTTGCAGTAAGGCTATAGGAAGTGGCTGGTTATTTCTTGATACTGTCATTGTGCCAAAAGCCCAGGTACAGCTGACATGATTTCCTGGAGCAGTATCAGAATGTGCTGCCCAGTGAGGCCACTTTGCTGTCAGTATGCACGTGTGTGTGCTCTCAGCTGAAAGTCTGCTGCTTTTGCAGGAAAACGTACCAAAAAAAGAGGAGAAAAGGAACAGGCCTAGAAGGTAAGGACAAGTTGACTTCACTCAGACAAAACATAACAGAGTATTTAAAATAAAGAAAGAAATGACAGGAGTAGATAAAAGTGAGGAATTTGTGAATATCCCCTGGTTTTTTTTTTTTTTCAGAAGTGTCTATTTGCTCAGATTCATGTGGATGAAGGAGAACAAGACAGGTGATGTTGTACTGATGCCTTAAGGAGATTAAAGTCATTGGTTTGAGGTTTGAACATGTGGAATAAACAATCTGAGTCTTCTTTCTTCCATCTGAAATGCAGCTTCCTTGTGCTATGTGAAGAGGTTTCATCTTGTGCTATGACAAGGTTTCATCCTCCCGTTCTCCCTCTGCACACATTCTCCGTGTTGCATTGGTGATGAAAAATACTTAATCTTTTCACCTTTGCCAGCCTGCTGACCTGGCTTACCATCTAGCTTGACCTGTGCTGCCTCTTCTGTGGCAAAAAAAAANCTGCGCTTGTGGTCCCTCTTGTGGGAAAAAAAAAAAAAAAAAAAAAAAAAAGAAGCCTTACTAAAGACACTGCTACCCTATATTTGAGACATGCTTACCTTCACACCCTTGTTCTGATGGATTCTCAGCACTCCTAAAGCCACACAGGGTGATAAGCATCTCCAGAAGATGCACAAGCATGTTAGAAAG
>WBMY01013606.1:252096-333712 GCA_013397315.1 Donacobius atricapilla | reverse complement strand
CAATATTGCTTTATAACAAATCCAGGCACAGTCCTGAAAAAGGTTCCAGCATAAGGGGTTCCTATCCAAGAACCTTTATAAAACAAAACTGTGTGTGAGGCAGAAGATGTGAGTCACTCCTGGTGCCTAAAGTAGAAGATTGTTTTAGTAGCATCCACTTGCAAGGTGAAAGAGGAGACGTGATGGCTATGGAGGAAGACAGGGTGGCAAGCACCTTAGGGGTTATCTCTAGTTGTAATTAAGCGGCAGATCCGATTTAGGCAAATGAAGAAATCAAAGTGACCTCACTCAAACCCATGTGTCTTACCATTTTCGGAATTTTTATCCACTGTCATTTGGGATGATCCTGGTAACTTCCCGATATGGGGATTTTTAGTCTGTCCATCTGTCATTAAAATTGTAATTTTCAAACTTGTCTTTTATAACAGTTCTTAATAGCACTACAATTTAAGGTTAGGGCATGCTAAAGTTAGAAGACTCTGGACACATTCATACTGAGCCCAGGAAAGCTTTATGTGATTAAGATGAATACTACTGTTATGGCTGCTTGTTTTTACATGTCTTAAGTGAAAGGGGAGGCAAAGAAACCACAGAGGCCAGTCAGAGTTTTAGTACTGTTAGCTAGATTTCCCAATATCCCTTTAGAAGGGAAAGTGACAAGCCAGGATTCCTTCTTCATTTGTTTTTTGAAGCATTTTTATCCTCAAATAAGTAAAAAAGGAGTAAATTTCATTTGCGGCCAAAGTCCTGACAGGCCGTGACACTTCCACAATAGTCATCACATTGAGGACTGGTGTCACATGGAGATGTTCCGGCAGTACTTGCACAGAGGCCTACTTCAGAAAGAAAAGTAGGCAAATTTCATTCCATTTCCTCTCTAAAGAGGACATGAGAGGAAAATGACAATGAATTTGATTTTTGTTCTCTTTCCTTTTCACAAAGTGAGAGTGTCTCCTACAGCCATACAAAAAGGCTGCAGGAACTTGTAACTGTCACTAGAAACCTGCCTCAAGATTTGATGCAATCTACAACTTGAAAGTTTTCTACCATCTTTCCTTATTTCTGTATGTTGTTAGTGTTACTAATTTTCTATTATCAAGAATAGAGCAGGCTATTTGTTGCTCAAGTGTCCGTGATGGTGTTCGAGAAATTATTCTGAAGACACTTGGAAGTTCTCCATCACATTGGCATTGATCAGGTGGAGAAACTGAAGATTATTAGTTTGCAGGACTGCATGCTTTTTATTATAATGCCTAAATAAAAACAGCATATTAAATGAGAGAGTAGAATGGAATGTGTGAAAGACAAGGCTCTGCCTTGAGCATGGCACAGCAGTTGTTGCCCTTTTATAAATGGGAAATGTAAAACAGCCACTGGTGACCTTACTGAGCTCCTCAAGTTTCCTAAGCAGAAAGCAGTTGTATTGGAGTCAAACACCTTCCTTAGCTAATATTAAATTTTATTTTGAAGAACAATTTTCAAAGAATTTTAGATGACTCTTAAGCTCAGCCAACAATTTGGGAAAAAGAAGAGGAAAAATTAGCTGTACTGTCATTCCCATGAAGCTTTATGATTTCCAGAGAAATATAGCAGAAAATGGTGAACCTACCCCAGAGAATGAAGCAGAATAGGTGGATCTGATCAAAATAAAATTGGAATACTTGGCTAGTGATGCTAAATTGTTATTTGCCCTCAGGAAAAGAAAACTCTTAGAGATTGACGACCATTTTTTTTTGAAAACTCCTGACCATTTTCCCCATGGATCCCATGGCAGTTACAGGGTGGTTGAGGAAGGGTTGTCCTCCTTTGGAAGGGTTGAGTTTGCTTGTTGCCCTTGGAGTGTCAGCCTAGTGTGCTTCCACAGAACACCAAGCACACCAACCTATGCTGATCATCACTACAGTCAGTAATTATTTACTTGTTAAATCTGAGCAGCATGCTTGTTAGATTGGTGAGAGGAGCAGGGACTTCTTAAAGAAGGGTTTAGAGAGGTGTGTATGGGGTTTTGTTTCTTTGAGTATGGGGATGGAGGTTTGTAATTAATGGCTCGCCACAGCATTTCCAGCTTATTTTCTCTCTTTTCAGTAGCTATATGACCTAAAACTACATTATGGAAAAAAAACCCCAGAAGGGTTTTTCTGTACTTTCTTACTTTTAGTCAAACAGATCCTTGCACTCAGGTCTTCTGTCATGTCTTCTAATTTGTACAAAATCAATCCTAAAAATTAGAAATGATGGAGTCCTGTTAGTCCTTCTATAGAAGGATTGTTCTTTTCTCAGAGACATCATTCTTCTTGTAGATTAGTTTTATATGACTCTTGATAAGAACAAGAATATTCAAGAGGATATTGTCTCTGATACATCATTTTAAAAATGACTGTATGGATGGTTGTAAGATCAAAGTTAGTGTCATTCATTTGTCTTTGAAAGGTCCCAGTATCAACACTATATGTTTAAATCCAGAAGTGGGTCGATCTCAGTATAATGCATTTAGTTGCCTATAATGCATTTAGGAATAATTTTGTGCTGGTTTTGAAAGGTGCATGGTTGAGGTGGACATCTCAGGTCCCTCACTACATCTGCTGATGGCCCCTGAAATCTGTGGCTGCTGCCGAGCAGGGACTGCACCAGAGAAGCTCCTTTTAGCACACATTATTTAGTAATGTAATATCTTATACAAAGGCCAGTTATTCAAGCTGTAAATGGAAGAGCTGAATTGCCCCATAAATTTGAAGCTTATTGATGTGAGTTGCTTCTAATATTTCTATAGGGAAAAATCCACTTATTGATCACTTGGGCACTGTCTTACTTCTGACATTAATTTAGTTGTAGATTAGGTTGGAATGTATTACTTTCATAAAGATCCTGAGTGGCTGGAGTCATGCAGTGAAACTGAAGCACAAATACCAGCAGACTGTATGGCTCATGACACTGCCTGAAATAGCAAGCAGCACCAGTGAGCTGGCATGCTTTCAGTTCGGCTTCCACTGAGAAGGCTTATCACAATAACAAACAACAGGTAGGGCTTGAACAAAATAGGTCTCTTATTCGACCTGCTGAGGAATCATCTGCAAAAGTCTCCCTGTAAGTGCTTTAGGAGGAATAAGGAGGCTTCAGCAAAGGATTTGGGCTAGTCTATGTCCAGCGCTGGAATAGTGTCACAAGGGATTAACAGAGCAAGTGTGTGAAGCCAGCTGTAATCTTAGGAGGTTGACTGGATGCCAGGTGCCTACCAAGCTCCTCCATCACCCTCCTCCTCAGCCAGACTGGGAAGAGGAAATAAACCCTCCTCCTCTCAGAATCACAGGGAGGTGGGGTATGAGGGGGGTTGTGGTCAGTTCATCATACTTCATGTCTGCTGCTTCCTCCTTTTCTTGCTCTTCCCCTGCTCCAGCATGGGGTCCCTCCCATGGGAAACCGTCCTCCATGACCTTCTTCAAGTTCACACTGACTGCTCCAGTGTGGGTTCCTTCCCACAAGGTGCAGTCCTTCAGGAACAGGCTTCTCCTGCATGGATTTCCAAGGGGTAACAAGTCCTACTGGTAAACTTGCTCCAGGGTGAACTTCTCTGTTCACAGGTCCTGCCAGGAGCCTGTTCCCTCGTGTGCTTTTCACAGGATCACAGACCCTTTACAGTGCATCCACCTTCTGTGGCGTGGGGTCGGTCCTCTATGGGTTGCAGGTGGATCTCTGCTCCACTGTGGAACTCCATGGGCTGCAGGTGCACTTCCTGCCTCACCGTGGTCTGGACCATGGGCTGCAGGGGAATCTCTGCTCCAGTGCCCTCTGGTGCCTCCCTGCCCACCTTCTTCATTCACCTGGATGTCTGCAGGGCTGTTCCTCCCATAGGTTCTTCTCATTGTTGTTGTGATGCCTTTCAAAATCTAGAAACAAAACAAGATACTTTCAACACAGTATTAATAGAGGAGGTAATGTAAAAGCAGGTCTTTAATTGGAGGCCTCCAGGTGCAAATATGACAAAATGCACACGATACCAGACTTCTGCAATTTTATAAGTTTAACAAATTAGCATATTTGACAATAGTGTCCAATTAGAAGAGCAGTTAGTTAAGTAATCCCCCCTTTTGGTTCTGCCCCATTTGGAGGTCCTCCCCCTGAGTTTCTAGCCCCATATTTATTATGCTTAGGATACATGGTAAAAGAAAATAAGATGTCCTTGGCTAAAGAGGCAAGACAAATATTTCAGGAATTAGCATAATATGTATTAGAAGGTTAGCTTATTGTTCTGAAATGTAGGGGAAAAGGGGTAGGAAAAGTACTGGGAGTTACAGCCGTGTATTAGAAATCTACAAAGCTACAAATATATGAAAAATATATTAAAAGCTTAGACATCAGTTGCACAGCAGTTTTTGCCCCTTCTTAACCATGTTATCCCAGAGGTGGTACCACCATTGCTGACGGGCTTGGCTTTGGCCAGCGGGAGGTCTGTCCTGGAGCCAGCTGGTGTTTGCTCTGTCAGACATGGGGGAAACGTCTGGCTTTTCACAGCAGCCACACCTGTTGCCCCTCCACTACCAAAACTTTGCCATGCAAACCCCATGCAGTGGGAAGTATTAGCATTGTCCTGAAATTCTTTCAGAGGCAGAATTGATCTCCTGGGACAGGTCAGAAAAGGGCAGAGTGAAATTACGGCCATTTTGCTGCATTAGCTGGAATCTGTGGCTGTGCTAGGATGGCAGGAATGGGGAGTGGAGTGCTCCTGCATTTGGTCAGCCTCTCCTAAATCTTGATGACAAATCTGCTTTGCTAGAGGTCTGTGAGAAATGCTGATAAGCGTTCTCGATGCAGCAATATGTGCCAGCATCCTCTTTTGTATTCTCTCTGCTGGTTCTGGTTTACTGAGAAATGAGGCAGCATCTTTGGCTTAAACCATCTGCCCAGGCAAAGGAAGGCAGATATCCCAAAGCCTACTGCAGCGTGATGGCCCATGCTCCTGTTCCCCTCAGATGATGAAGGGTACTTCTCTTCAAAAACTGAAAACACTGCCTTCTGCTCCCTGGAGTGGGAGAGTTGATCACATTAGCTCTGCTGTTCCAACCAGAGTCCTTCAAGTCTTGCCAGAGCAGGATCACGGGCTTGAAGGCACGTGTATGGGCTTGTTCAGCTTCTTTTGGCCATACCTGCGATTTTGGGACCTGTCTTGCTCGCAGGTTGGAAAGATTTAAGTGGCAGATAATGAATAGGTGTTTAGGTGAGAAGGATACAGAGAAAAAAGATTGACTTCAGATGTTTACCTTTTGGTCTCTTCACACTGAGGATTATAAATGCCAAAAGCTATAACTGTTGTCAACCCTGAGAACGCCCTGACCAGACGTCTCTAGTATAGCCTACATCAAGAACAATAACTGCCTACCCAGGTAAGGCAACAGGATCCAGTGTTGATTTGTAAGGCCACGGGAATTGCAAAACCTCTTCAGCCCTCTAGTGCACCTACAGTAGATGGAGCTTGGGCTGTCAAAGTGGCCAGCACCAGCTGTTTTCAGCCAAGGGTGGAGAGGTGATCATCAGGGCAATCAGACATGTCATCCTGCATTGCTCCTGATATGAACCTCCAGCTTTCCAGGCTGGCATATACTGTGAGGAACATGTCTTTGTTAGTGGTGTCTGTGTTAAGTTTGAACTGCTTACTATTACAGTTGCACTAACACTTCTAGAAAGTTGATACATTCTTTCCCTCAGGCACTTCTTTCAGCATCGAGTTCTGCTCTCTAATTACATATTTCTGAAAAACATTTGATTTTGTTTATTTGAATCTGCCACCTTTGGCTTTTGTTGTTTGTCCTTGCCTTCTTTTGAGAATCAGAAAGAATGGACCCGCTCCTTTTTACCATTCGCTTCTCTGGAAAATTGTTTCATGTCCGGTGCTAATCATTTTTCTTCCTGAAACTAAAAAGAAGAAAACAACCTTTTCTTTTCTGTCAATTTTCATAGGAGGGATTTTCCATGTTCTATTTTCATTGACCTTCTTTGACCCACTTCTGCAAAGTGGAGTGTGGAGGATGTAGTAATATGCAGTCTTCAGCTGGAGTCTGGAAGACATATAGAAGTGTATTTCCATTATATGTTAATACCAGATTTTTTTCTGCATGCATTCTACTTGCACTATTAAAAGAAAAAGTTAATGCATTCATTTATGGGAGGTCGTGATTTCTGAGTGACGGTGTGTGACACAGGGGATTTTGTAAACAGGAGCCTGTTAGATGCAGAAACATGTACCTTGATGAAGTGATACCCTGTGTTGAGGGCAAACCCACAGCTGTTAGAAAACTTTGAGTGTGAACCCAAGTCTTCTGTTTTCTCTTTTACTATCCTGACTGTACAGCAGGATAGTAAAATTGTGTTCACTGTGTGCCTGGCCTAGGATGCTACAGCAGCTGAGGTCCAGAGCCTGATACAGAAGAACCACAAGGACAAAATATTTATAAACTCATTAAACCGTTAAACTGTTAAGGACTATAGTACTGTATTGACATCAGAAATCAGATATTGAAATCAGACTCAGAGCATAGTGCTGACACATTACTATCAGATGACCACTGTCTTTGTGACTCAGGCCCAGCAAAATTAAGGGAATTCAGGATGAAGAGGAACATGTTTGAATTAATATTTAGTTTTCAACTTGTGTCAAAGCAATTTAGTTGTTCTCTTCCTGCTCTTTTCTGTCCCCCCCTTCCTCAGTGGTGCTGTTTAAGGACAGAGTTTCCAACCTTAACCCTGCATTACCTTCCTTTGGGGTTTCAAATAAGAGGCTGGATAAAGCCTTAGCATAGGGGTTTTTGTAGTTTAATTTATTTTTGTTGGTAAAGAATATTCATCACTCATTTAATCCAGAAGGTATCTATTGATTCCTTTCTCCTCATTTGGTATTTTCTGACATTTTATAGCACTTGCTATTGATTTATACAAAATCTGTAGTCTGAATGTCCCAGGGAGTGCTTTATTCACTTGTCATTTACTGTTTTTCTTAACTAATAAATTTAACAGCCATGTACATCCAGTCTGTTAAGATCTTGTGGCTCTGCTTTCAAAGAGATGACAGGTTGGCACTAACAAATGAGTAATTCTTTCAGGCAGGAGCTTAAAAGTTGCAAGATAGGCAAGACAGAAACAAGCTCCTCCTTGAGTGGTTAGCAGACAAAGCAGGCTCCTCTACTTGGAGGACATTTAGGTTAAGGTAGGGGAAATACAGCTCTGCTTCAGCCTGTGGAATGTCACACAGTGTGGTGCTCTGATGGCAACTTTATTTTTAGCTTGTCAACAGGTAATAAATTTAGGTGGCACTTGCAGCAGTATGTATGAGAACCAGGTACATCTAAGCTGTGCTGATCTGCCGCACCATCAGCTTGTCAGGTGCTGTAGTTCTGCAGCTGCAGCAGTGTGCAGGGGCTCCATCAGGAGGGAGTTGCCTTTAGCAACTGGCACCTGAAACCTCTACTGGAGGGTGATAATCCAATCTATACTTCTAGAAGTGATCAGGGGATTTCCTGAGTCCAAGTTTCACTGAAGGGGAATGAATCAGGTTTCCTTTTTCACTGGTACTTTCTAAGCTAAGTTTTAAGTTTGGGAATGAGGTATGAGCTTTGTGTGATCTCAAAAAGATGGAAGAAGATGCTGGAGTCCTTTGTAGCAGGGGCTGGGAGGAAAGTGGGATCTGTAGAGCTGAGTACTTAGAAGGTTCTGTATTGCATCTAGCTGAGATGGAGTTCATTTTCCCATAGCTGCCCTCACACAGTGTTGTGCTTTGCACTGGTAGCCAGAAAGGTGTTGCACACCTTTGCGCTGTGCATGGCTCGGTCTTGGCCATATGCACTGCATAATATGTGGGCATGGTGTTTAGAGAGACAAGGAGACTGTAAACTCCATCCACAAAGATACCAGCTGCACCGAGCCAGGAGTGGGTTACTGCACCAGCTGGGCCACTTGGGCATTAGGTGTGCGGGTCTGGGAGTCCCCCTCAGTTCCTCCTACTGTTAGCAAAGGCACGTCCAAACCAGGGGGTGGTTTGTGTCAGCTTGAGCTTGTGTCAGGTGACCTGCTCTCTATAGGGGCCTTCATTCTCTCACCTTTAGTAAAGGGACCTCAATCAGGTAGGGACAGGTGGCATTTACATTCCACATTGCAGTTGAGATGAGTATAATCATCAGAAACTGTCCTTCCTGTGTTTGGGACATAACTTGAATACTGCAAGTTTGTTAACAGTTCCCTGTGGAATGCTCTTTACTGTCTCTGGGCTGTTACGCAGACACCTTAAAGGTGGCCTGGCTGATGAGTAAGAACGCTGTGTGAGTAGCTTTAATAAAGGCTGTGTAAAAAATTACATAGCTATGGCTTGGATTTAGTTTAGGGAAAATTTATATTTTACCCTCAGAAACCACTGTTTAGTTAAAAGTGAAGATGTACTTCAGGATTTTTCTCTTTCATATATTACCACACAGTGCTCCTTGATCTGATATGTTCTTGAAGACATTTATCAGTTCTTCCTCTTCAGTTTCCTAGAAAGTGCTAGAGGGGTCTCTTTAGTTTAAATCTCATGCCTCCATGAGTTAAGGTGCCAGCCGTGAGTTTGGCACTGACAATATGCTCTGTGCTGGAAACTTGTGATCCAAGAGGCAGAAATGCATAGAGATGTTCTGCACTAAGGCATGCCATGGATCCCTTAGTAAGTTTACCAGTTCACTCCATCATCCTCTGATGAGAAAACTCAGAAATGAGGGTTATTGCATGGTTACAATGGGTACGCATGGCATGAAAACAAAACCGTAGCAAGAACTTCGTGCATACCAGGTAGTAGACTTCAGGGTTTAATTTATGGGGAACTGATAACAGAGATGATAGTACAGTGTTTGCTTATGGGGAAGGAAATGAAAGGTGGGCATATCTAGGGCTATAAAGAGAACATAACACTTTGAAAGAAATATGTTGAAATGGTATGAACCCATTCTGTGCTGTGTCTGAGATAACCTCACTTTAGCTTTTGAAGGAGATGGCAAAATCACTTACATCTGTCCTTGCATCCCTCCAGTAACCATATCAGGTAGTCTACTGATACCCAGCATGATGCTACATCTCCTAAGTGGAGTTCAGTTCTCCACTAAAGACCCTTTGTAGCACTGATGTCACCAGGAGGCACCCACATCCTTTCCTGTTTCATTGTTATTCCTGATTATGCCATTGGAGGTCTCCAGGCAACCTTGATGTGGTGGAGATGTATTCTCCTGAGTATATCCGAGGTGGTGGAGATGTATGCTCCTGACTGTATCCAGCCTAGGTCGTGCTACTGCTCTCAGCTGGCTAGGCAGGGAAGGGCTGTGTGAGTGTGAGAAGCCAGTCCTTGCCCAGAAGCAGCACCCATTTCACAGTTCAAATGTTTTGATAAAACGGGATATGCATGGGTAGCAGTTCAGTATTTAAAAACACCTTCATGTTTTTCTCACTTTTGTTTCTTCATGCTGCTGCCAGCTATATAGTGGTATCACAGTGATAAACTGGGGATATCTGAAAAAAAAATTAGCCTGTTGTTAAGAGTCAAACCCAATCTTCAGGATGGATTTCTGAAGCATCCCTGTTACCTTGTTCTGATAAATCCATTCTCACACTGTTTCTTACTATTGGAGATAGAATTGCAGTAAAAGCCTTTTAGACTCAAAGCTGTAATACCCAGAAATGTTTTGTTTAGTGTAAAATCAAGTATGCTGTATGAACTTCAAACAAGGTACATTTGAACTGAGTACTGGATTATGGAGAATGATGTATGGAGCTTCTTTAACTGTGTGGAGTTAGATTTGATTCCTGGCAAATAAGTGACAGATTCATACGTAGGGGAAAATTGAAGTTCTCATCTATATATTGTTTTTATTATGTTTTCTTTGCTTCAGGCTCTAACATATCAAAGACACTGTGGGTGGAAAAGGTAGTTTGATTTCCATCAATAAGTCTGCATATTCTTGCCGTTCATGCGCAATTTTGGATATTACATGGTGGTAAAAAAGACAAGGCAAAATCACGAAATAATTCATTGCAATCCAGAGAAGCTTAGATTGGGAGCGCTGCTAATATTTACAATTACCGCCAAGCCCTTTCTGTGTGCTATCCATCTTAGATTTAGAATTATGCTTCTGGCCCAGTATGAGTATGTCGGTATGTTGGTTTACATCTGTCTGTGCCATATGCAGACTAAGACAAGAATTCCTCCTGCTTTGTTTTTATTTTTTTTTATTGTACCCCTCCAAAATCAGACCAGCTGTTGCCTAGATGCTGCCTTTTGCAAATGCCAGCACTCTTAAAAATCTCAAGGATTTGTTATCTGTGTCATTATATTTTGTTATCACCTGGGAAGATTTTGGCATTGGCGGTACTGCGGGCTCTTTGTCACCCTGCTAATGTGGATCAAGCACTCGTTTGCTGCTGAGTAGTGGTGGGTAGTGTTAGGCACAGGGTTCCACCAGGGCCAGGTCAGTGCCTTTGGGTTATCTTTGCCTGGTTTTATTAGGTAAAATTAATTTTCTTCACCTAGACGGCAGATTTCTAATAATTTATGAACAAAAAGTCCCTTTGCATCTCTTTTGTTGCCAGCCTGATGCTCCCTCTGTGTCTGTGCAAGCATCTGGCTCCTTCTGGTGTTTGTACTGCTTTACCTTGTGCTGCTAGGTCTAAAAATAAAATATCCATACGTGTAAGAGGAGCTGGTGTCCACACACACTTCCGGTATGTAACACAATTCCAAAAGTCACACTGAATGCAGCTGAAACCCACACTGCCCAAGCTTCTCTGGTTGTTTAACAAACAGGAGAAAGGAGAGGAAAAAGAAAGCAACAGAGGAGAAATTCGGAGCTGCAGGAAGAAGGCTCACGATGTTGCCACAGTGTGGAGCAACATATGCTAAGTACCGCTTGGCACGCTTTGTTTTATGGCAAAGACATTGTCAAGCTGTGGAAGACCCCAAATTTTTAACAATTGGTGTATGTGAAGCCTGAGGAAAAATGGAAATGTTTTTCAGCAGCCTAGAAGAAATGTGTAAAGGGAGGGGCCTTTCTTTGTGCTTCAGCAGCCCTGCGCAAAGCCCTGGCTCAGCCCAGGAAGGATGGCTGGGATCTACAAATGAAAATCCCCAGGAGAAAATATGAATCTAAAAATTAATCCATTTCTTCTTGTCTGCTTAGTAAATAAACAATGTGAATGACAGATAGTCAACGCTTTAAAAAGAAAATCTCATCCTAATAGTCATAAACTTTATGAATTTTAAAGTTATCACAGTATACTTTTTTTCTACAGGAAAGAGTTGTTTCAGCTAAAAGCATAATTAAAAATTAATATTTGATTTTGTACTGAAGCAGTACTTCCAAACAGGAGTTTGTTCCTTGTCACTGACTGAAACCTTGATTTCCATGTGCAATAAGCTCAGTGTTTCCAGCTAATCTGTGATAAATGCTATAATGAAGTAACAGGAAAAACTCTAGGGTTTGGTTTGCTTTTTTTTTAAAGTTTTTTAGAAAAACTTAGAGGATGTTTTAAGGGACATTTAAACATGGGGGGACATGTTTAAGTGTTGATGGGGGGACACTAAGCTGTCTCTTGATGAAAGATGGTGGTGCTTGGTGAAGGAGTGATAAAGAACATCATAAAGAGAGCCTGGCCATTTTCAGGGTATGTGGCAGGCATCTCTTGGTGTGATGCGCAGAGAGCTAGTGCAAGCAGTTTTTTTTAAATAGCTTACATTGGGACTAATTTTTTCTGGTTTGGGGTTGAAATACTTGTGTCCTGCTGAACCCATTTCTGCATTGCTGAACCTGCGCTCTGAAAGAGCTCAGCAGCCAGTATGGTAATGAGCCCATTTCTATCAAAATGGCCTGTATTATTATTCATGTTTATTGGCTGCAGAGCAGTTCAGGAAGCACTTTTCAAACAGATACGCTGAAATATTTTCCTTTAAACAGACCCAGCAGCTATTTGTATTTCCTTCGCTTGAATCCACACCCCCAATGCAGTCTTAATTATAGTGACACCAAATGAGACAATTATTGCAATATGTGAAAAAGACACTTTTGGGAAAGGCTTTGGATAGTACTTGCAGTTCTACTATACTTTACATCTAATTAGAGCTTTTTCACAATGTCACCAACCCTCTGTCATTAGCCTGCGAACTCCCTGGCTGCAGCGATGCATTTGCTGGACCAGCGGGAATGTGTCAGACCGCGGTCACACTCCCCCAGATCTTTTCACATGTGGATCCTTCGTGTCGACCCTTTCACTCCCCTCCCATTCCCTCTCCCCCCTTGTCTCCCCCCCACCCGTGATGTGACATTTTCTTTATGACAGTCTGTCACCGAACTGCACTTGCTGCTGCCTCAGTAAAGGCTTACAAAGAGAGTGTAACAGCCAGTGGCCAATCGAGTTTGTGCGAGCTCCATCAGCTATGGATGAAACATCCACGAGAGAGAACAAGGACTTAGAAGAAAACTGGATAAAAGGGCTGCAACGGGAAGCTAGCTGGCAGGTTAGTGATACAAAGATGTATGCTTGCAAGTGGATTAAATCTCAGCACTAAAAATCTCTGAACTTTTTTTTACCTAAGAATAGGTGAAACGTGTATGTTTATTTGTAAAGATGCCTGAAAGCATATACCTATGAGAGCAGTCATCCTTTTCTTCTTATTTTCTTAGAAAGAATATTTGTAAGATTCCAAAGCTATGTATTCCAAATTGTAGGGCACGTAAATAGTTTTATAAATCTGCAGACATTACTAAATGCACATTTGCTTTATAAAGATCCTTGCAATAGCAAGTTGCTGGTGCCTACTGTAATATCAAAGGAAATATGTGCCTTGTATCTGTACATATGCAAGTTTAGTCCATTTAAAAATAATAATAGGCCACCTGTCACCCTGTTCCTTAATTCTGTCACAGAAACTATAGCAATGGATTTCTTTCAGCTTCTTTTAATGAGGCAACATCTTTAAGTGCACAATGCTTATTTTCTTTATCATGCTGGACTCACAATAGATGTGTATGCAATTCAACCCAAAAGCAGGCATTTTTCATTCAAGTATGCAGAGCAAAAGAGTTTACCATATGCAGTACCTTTCTGGAGTTTGCAGAATTAGATACTGTTTTAGACCTGCTAAGCCCCCAGAGTGGTTGTATTTGCTCTTTACATTACATCCTAAGCATCGTATGTGCATTTTTTTGTGCTGTATTGCATTTTAATTAGTCAGTCAACAATATTCAAGAGTTGTATAACCATATTATTTCTTTCTTTCCCTTTTTGCTTCTTACAAGGAGTTTTAAAAGATTTTTTGTTGTTTTTTTACTCATTACTATGTTTTGGTTATGCCATCATACCAATTTCAGAAAAAGTGTTGATTTGAGTTTTTGCTATCAGGTGAAGCTGTGCGAGAGTCTCAGCTTGGGAAGAGTTACTGCAGCAGTCTGAAGCTACAAAGTGTGCTCCCTTACCCCAGAAGAAAAGCTGTTTTTTTGTGATCCTCTTCCAGTAACTTTGTTCTAGAGAAGGAAATACAAATGTCTTTTCGGAGGAGATGATACTCTGTGCAGTAGTGCTTGTGGCTTGTGTCATGGTGCCTTTCTGATTATCTCTCTGCATCACTGGCAAAATGAAATATACAATTGGGATGTTGTAATATCAAAGCCAAATGATCCCTTTTCTCTATAAAGTGGTGAAAGGAGGTGAGTGGAGGTAAAGGAGAGGAGATGGTCACAGTGCAGGCATGGCATGGGACACCACGGCTGGCCCAAAGGATTGCGCTCCACATGTGGGTGAGGGAGTGGAAGACCTGGAGGTGATGAGGGTAAAGCAGGAAGAGATCTGGCATGTTGGAGGCGCCTGCAGCTAGCTTATGTACACTTCTAAATGATCTGGAAATCTGTCCTGCTTCCCTGTTTTGTGATGTTTCTGCTGGGTCAGATGAGTGAAGAGTGAGTTGGGAAAACATGGAAGCAATTTTCCTCTAGTACCTGACTGCAAACTGAGCATGCCATGGCAAGAAGTAATTTCCAGTCATGTGGTTCTGCCTCCTTTTTGGGTCAGGGAGTGTTGCACCATTTCACAGTAGTGGTGGCAGCACAGTGAGGGAAAGAGTCACGTGTGCTGTAGGTGCCATACGTACAGCTGTGAGATGGACAAAGGTGGAACCGTATCTCTTAGGAGACAATGTACCTCACTGCCCCTGCATGGGTGCTCCTATGTCCATCTCCTTCCCAGGCAGAAATAACTGACTTGATCAGCTTCCCTTCAGCAGGAGCACAGAGGATGGCAGTTGTAGTAGATGTTTTGCTCAGGGACTGCAACTCTGTTACATCTGAGTGAGATGTTCAGAGAGGCCCCTGGGAAAGGGTTATCCAGTTCTCACTCTGTAACTCATGCCATATTTCTTCACGCTGTAAGGTCTTCAGAAGTCCCAGGGTAGGGCAGAGCATCAGTCTTGAAAGAAGCTGATTTTCGAGTGAGCGCTGCAGAGCCAGAGCTTCTCTTCAGTCCTGTCTGCTGGGGAGCTCCAAGGTGATGGCGTACATATACTTTCTTCTTAAATGGGCCAAATTTTTTTTTAGCACTAGGGTCTTATATCCATATTTAGTCTCCTAAATAAGTGTCCTGGTTTTCTGAAGTGCTGAGTATCCTGGGAAGCCAACATTGCAGTTTTCTTGGGCTTCAACATGTGAGACCTGTGCTTCAGAGTGTGTGGTGGTGGGTACCTCTGGCATGATCCAGGGTTCAGAGGCAGGCTGTGGTGTCACTTGGCAAGTGCCATGGAGTGGCCAGTGTGCCAGTCTCCCTCTTGAAGTGAGAGACATGGCAATTCTCACTTTGCACTTTGAAAAAATCAGGCCGCTTATTTAGCAGGCTAAATATAGGTTAAGCAGCCAAGCTTGAGCATCCTGCTTTAAAAATTCTAGTGATAGTCGTCATCTATCATACCTTTCAGCCAGCACACTCGTCATGCTGTGAGAGGTCTGTGCGGTAGCTCCATGCACATGAATAAACATCAGCTTACTAGTAAAAGAAGGAAGAAGCTTACAGTTTTTCTTTCAAGGGGATATTCAGTTTGGAAATAGATCACATTCTCTCTCCAAAAGGAGTAAGTTTTCTCTTAAGAAAAAAAAGGAGTGGTGCTAAAATTATAATTCTATTTTTATCACTGAACTTCAAATTTTTGTCTTCTGTTGTTCTCATCATCTCAGACTTTGCTGTAGTGGTCTATATATATTTTTGATTTTTTCATGGAGAAAGGAGGGCTTTCTTGCTCCTCTTAGCAGACCTTCAGAACAGGTTTTCAAAACCTCCTGTAACTCCTTTTCCTGATGTTTCCTTGGGAACAGCTTCTGACATCTGACAGATCTATAGCTGTCACAAAGCTAGCACAGTTTTACCACAGACCAGTCACATATTTGGGTGACCGCAGCTGTGCTGATAGACTAAAGGTTAAGAAATCTATAAGGGTCTAGATGTCAATATTTAAAGAAAAAAGTCCTGCATATTTATAGAAACAAATGGATTTCCCTTCACATTTACCCATCCAGGGGAAGTTGTGCTCTCTGAGATGACAGAGTAACTCCAGTTGGTTTAAAAGCAAATTTTTCTTCTGTAACTGAGAGCAAACAGTAATCCAAATGTCCTGAGAAAGGAACAGTGCACCAATCCCAGCAACTTGTCAGAGCCACGAATCCCTCTGCTGACATACTGAGATCTTGAAAGCCGCAATTTTCTTCCTAATTGATGACTCAATCAGAGTATGGCCTCTGTCTCAAGCTTACATTAAGCTTTGTCCTTGATGTGCTGAGTTACTATATAGCTTAAAATATACTGTCTGTATTGCGGAGGGAGGGGTACAGAGCAAGAAAGATTTAAGTCATTCTAGAATAATTTGGGATCTTTCATCAAGATAGGCATGCAGTTGATGGAAAACAGGCATTTTTTCAGAGCCTTCAGCAGTTTGATGATTGTTTCCTATGGAATAATAAAAGCAGACATCTCTTGCCATTTTCATTTAATTTTTAGTTCTCATAAACATTTGTGGAGAGCAGGAGTAATTTGTCCGAGATAAGAGCTTACCAGGCTTTCAGAAGGCTGGGAACACAGCAACACCTGGTATAAGGTGCAAGAGACACAATAACTTCTCTTCTCCTTTCCAGTATGGCCCATAAAGTTAATAATAATTGGAAAAGATCACTGGGTAATCACTGTAAATGTATGTGGGTTATATGTGCAAGTGTACATCTGTCCATCTGGGTGGGCATGTGCGTCTAATGTGTTCACATCTTCAAGGTATGGCAGTGCTGAAGAGCGAATGTTTTGGAAAGGGAGATTTAGAAATTCCTCTCTGAAGTAATATGTAAAATTTTCGTGTTAATTCCTGTTCTGTCTAGAGCAGCCTTTCTAAAACCTTTTAAAATTTTCAGTTCCTAATTCAATAGTTTCATAAGTATTTGCTCTCTCAGATCTACTAAAACCATTCAAAATGTTAAGCCATCAAAATTTTTGGGTTTTGTTTCTTCCTTGTTTCACAAGGACATAAATGCCATTCTGTGATGATAGAAACACAAGCAAAAGAGCCTGCAGATTCTTTTTTCGTTTTTTAAAATTTTTATTTTTACTGATCACTGTAGTGCTGATGGCACTGTTGTTCTGTGTTGGTGGTAGCCAAAGCAGCACTATCAAACACCTGGTGATTCTAGTGTGGAATATAATCTGCTACTTCTTGTATTATTTCACAAGTCTTCCCTGTATTCCTCCATGATACTGTTAGCGTCGGATGAAACACATAACCACAGGAAGACTATGTGTCAGTGCTTTTATTAAGCGCACTGAGAATCGGGGGGGATTCATGCCCCAAATCCCGACTCCGATTTAACATCGAAAAAGGACAAGTTTTATACCTTTCCATTATACAACCACTTATTAATTATTAAGCCCCCTATTGTTTTAAAGCATGCAACTGTGGAAGCTCTGGTATACCTCCACTGGATTAAAACAATCGTTTTCCCCCCTTAACAACCACCCGATTCTATCATATGATTTTACAGGTGCAATTTCACATGATTCAATAGAAGCTAGAAACTTAACATTTTGTTCCCTCCCAGGCCTAACTGACCTAGCTCTGAATCTATTGTACATGCTCCCTTGATTCCAGAATGATTTCAGCCCTATGCTAACAATACTGGATGCGAAAGTACTGGAAAATCTTCCTTGGTTGCTCAAAGAAGGCAAGATTCAGGTGTAGTATATCCAACAGCAGCATTGTGAGGTACTTGCTGTAAACACTAAATGCCTTCAAATAGTGAAGGTGATAAATTTTTTTTGTGTTTGGAGTTTTTTGTTGTTGTTTTGTTTTGTTTTGTTTTGTTCGGGTTTATTTTTGGTTGGTTTGGGTTCTTCTGGGTTTGCACAAATGAGGAATGGACACAATTCAGTTATCTTAGACCAATAACTTCTGAAACTTAACTTTTTATTGTTCTGCTGAATATTGAGTTTTCAAGACAATCATCATAAAAAGATCAACTGCTGGATTATGTATGTGTGTTTTATTGTCCATTTTGATATTTGCTGCTCCATGGTCCAGGGGTGGGTGGGCTGGATGGATTTCCAACCCCTCCATCCACATGGGTTACCATGACAAAGGATATTGTGAAGGCTTCACCACATAATTGTCAACTGAGCAGAAGCATATAACTGGAAATTCTTTATCCATTCTGCCTACAGTTGCTGTTCTGGTTGTTGCTTTATTTGGTTTCATATATGTAATATATATATACATCATGGTTCCAAGGGTGATACTGACATAGGGAACAGTTACCTAGGAGTATTTGTGAGAAAATGTGTCTTACATGTAAGGTAGAGGCTGTTAACGAATGGCAGTGCAGTTATTGGAGTCTTGGAGTTGTTAGGCTCTGGTGCTGGTATTTGGCTGACTGTGATGTTACATGGGCAACCTCTGACCTTCCACAGGCCATGTTGGTGTGCCACGAGGCACTGGCCTTTGGCAGAAATGGGCACACTGATCCCACTCCAGGCTGCTGGCAGTGATTCGTCGGTTCTCGGGTGTGAGGGTTAGGCCCTGTACTGTGAGGACAAAATGATTTGCCTTATTTTCATCACACCAGAGGAAGTGTTCTCTCCTTGATGCTCCTCATCAAGTGGAGCAGAAGGGGAATATTTCCTCGTGAGGCAAGACAGTGTCAGTCCTTCTAAAAGCTGGAATCAGGCTCGTAGCCATGAGAAAAGAGACATAGATGCACCAGGACTGAGGTGTCTTTTTGATAATAAAATACCTAATTAGTGTAAAGAGAGATAGGACTGACGTGTGATATTGTATGGACTGTAGTTTAGAAATCAAACGCCATAAGACTAAACCAAGAGGGAGGTTCTACCAACCTCAACTATTTAATACCCTGTGAAATGCACTGTGCGTGCTGTGCTTAGCTTGCCACTGCTCAGTACTTTAAACCTGTTCATAACCATTCTCAGCACTTAAGATCTAAAGATACACTCATCCTTTGATAGGACAAGGTCAATTATTCTCAATTTATTGCCAGTACCAAAGTGTTTATGCAGTTTTATTTATAAAATGAGTTTATGTTTTTCTGACATTAAAGATATTTGATAGTAAAAAAGAACATTTCATTTGAAGGTTTCTGTGACATATTTATATTAAAAATGTGCATGCATGTATTCCTGTAAATGATACAAACTCTGTCTTTTGGTTTTGCCAGGACACCGCTTAGCTTCTTTTAAACATGCTAATGGAAGGCTGTGCTATCCTGAGGTATGAATGTGAAGTGTGCTGATGGGCAGAAATCTGGGCCTGAGAATAACATTAATTAAACTGCCACCTTTTTTCACTGGGTTCTTAGAATCATTCAGGCTTTGTGTTTTCCCCCTGCACTACTGGATGAGCATCCAGAGCCACCTTTTATACTTTAGTCTTCTAATACCAGTGTTGTTTCAGAAAAATCTGTAGACGGGCAGCTCTGTTCCTGCAAAGCCTTGGAAGGCAGGATTAAATCTACCCCTGTGTAATGAACCACTTAAGCATGTGCCTAAGAAAAGCCTATATTAACTTTCTGGCTTGATAGAAATACAGGGTATGATGGGATGGGATGGGATGGGATGGGATGGGATGGGGTAGGGTAGGGTAGGGTAGAGTAGAGTAGAGTAGAACAGAACAGAACAGAATAGAATAGAATAGAATAGAAGACTCACAGTTGGAGTGGGCCTACAATATCCATCTAGTCCAGCTGTGTCACCAGTTCAGGGCTGACCAAAAGTCAAAGTGTATTACCAAGGGCATTGTCCAAGCGCCTCCCAAACACTGATGGCCCTAGGGCATTAACCATCTTTCTAGGAAAACTGTTCCAGTGTTTTACCACCCTCTTGGTAAAGAAATGCTTCTTAATATAGGGTCAAAATGTCCCCTGGCACAGCTTTGAACCAATCCCTCAGGTTCTGGACTGGATTTCAGGGAGAAGAGATCAGCGCTGCTCTCTTCACCTCCCCTCTTCAGGAGGCTGTAGAGAGCAATGAGCTACTGGTTTGCTGATAGAAACCTAGGGGCTTCCTGGCTCATGCTGTGCTGAAGGTTTAGTTCTGTACCTACTCAGATCTTGTAAAAATTTTTATTCCTGGCAAGGGGCTTATTTGACAACTGACAGAAACAATCAAGTAACATTTTTGACTGTTCTGTATGAATAACTTCTCTGTTTGTTATTCTCTCAAAATCTATAAGGAAACAGCTGTGTTAAAGAAGTATTTGTCAGACATAAATGTCTTACGTGTAAACCATAATTAATTTCTATGAATTATATTTTAATTCATATGAAAACACTTGTTGCCATCATATCCTCACTTCTCTGGTGTTATCACAGTTTAAATGTTCCCTGAAGGCTTTGCACTGTGGCTGGTCTGCTTTGTGTCAGATTCGGGGCAATTATATGCCAGCTCTGGAGGCAGATAGTTGGCGCCGTAGAAGAAACTTTCACCTCCCTCTTCCCAGGTTATCCCAGGCAGAGTTTAACCTGTTTACATTTCTTGCTAATTTAATCTTTTACTTGGATAGAAAATTACTGCCAGGCATGCCTGAAAGAGGTGAACAAATTGTCTTCAAAGGAAGATAAAACATTTCTGGTTGTGTGACTGGTCTTTAAAATATGTTCCAGTGTATTTCAGATGGAGATGTGTGGCCAACGTGCAGTTCAGAGTTCATGAAACTTCTGGAATTCAGACATGTTCTTACAAAAAAATACTGTTGGGTTTCTTTCCCCCTAAATACTGCTGACTGATGAATCATACATCTCTCTCAATCCTATTTCCCACAACATTGTGGCGCAGAATTCAGCGCTCATCTTGCTGTGGCTGTTGGCTCATCATTTTTGTTTTGCTAGGGGATTTTCACAAGTCCTGAATCTCACTCTGAGCTGGGAAGGAGGGCAGTTGGTCAGCAAGTTCCCATTGGCATCTGCTCCTCCTTCCAGCACATTCTGGCCCACTGCTCTCATCTGACTCCCAGCTGCCACTCCCCCCAGGGCTGGGGCTCTGGGAGGGCAGTGCCCCCGGCAGGACGCAGCCAACCACCCAAGGCATAACTATCTGGGCACTCCTCCAGATGCCTCCATTTCGTTCTTCTTTCTCCCCACTCGCTTATTGCCAGATAGTAGAAAATGATAAACTTAGCTTTTCTGATTCTGAGAAGAATCCTTTCTTCTAATATGACTGGATTTAGGAACACTCATTGTTTGACACCACAAATTACATGACTAAACTTGGTCTTCAATGGGAATGCTGCATGATCGTTCTACACAAGCTGTTGTGGACTTCCTTGATCACTTTAATTGGAAGAAAGGAGGTCTTCAACATTTTAAATAGCTGACAGAAGTATCTGTTCTCAACCCCTTCCCTCTAGCTAAACCTGTGATGTGTCAAATCTGTCTCCAGGACACAGACAGTGCTGTACTTTTGAACTTTTACCATACTATCCACTCTGCTTTGCCTTAAGCTGGTTTTCTGGAAAATGAGATGGATTTTGCTTCTTGGCAAAAATAACTATATAGAGCTGGAAAATCCAAATGAGCTGATACATCTTTTGTTAGAGCTACTTTATTACCAAGCAATTTCTTTTTTTAATTTTTTTGGGGGGACATTGACAGTATAGGTGCAGTTGTATATTTTCTCTTATTTGGTTTTTATCACAAAGTCATCAAGTAATACCTCTTTTTATACATGAGTAATTTACTTCAAAATAGTGTAATGAAAGAGGTAAACCTTCATATTCCATGTTTTGGTTTTTTTGTTGGAAATCAAAAATATTTAGAAAATAGATTCTTCAGCTAATAACATAAATTACAGGAGCTGATAAATGTGAGATTAATAGCAAAGAAAACAGTCATTTCAGATGGATAATTTAGATTTTTATCATTTATTAATCATAAAAAGTAAACCTGCTGTATAACTAATTTTAGTTTTATCAAGAAGATGAATTGTTCCAGCTAATGAATGTATAGATATTCTATGCCAAAGGCATTAGTAGGAATCTGTTAATCATTTAACTGTGTCATGGCATATGCTTTGTCTTCATAAAGCAAATAAAACGTATAACTTTCTCCACTGAAATACATGTTGGTCTTCAGTGCCTACAGCAAATTAGGACAGCAGTTGCCTTAAAATACACTTCAGAATTGCAGAAACAGAAATTTAATAGGGATAGTGTCTCCAGGTAGGGACTCTTGCCAGGCAGCCTGCACCACTGCCATGTGAAGGAGGTGCCGTTTGCAGCATTTCAGGGAGCTGATACATACTTGTCATGTAGGCTGAGTGGAGGGCTTGTGAATGGTCTCATCCTAATCAGCTAATCCTTCCCTGCTTAGGTAGAAATGTCGGCATAAACATGTGAAATTCTCTTTTCCACTTAGAATCTTTGGGATGGGGCCTATCTCTTACATTAAAATCATGTAAGAAATTACCTCACTGGGACTTACTCTTGGCAAGGGTTTAGAGATGCTGCTGTAATACAAATAATGGTGCTGATTGCTGCTGGCCATTTTCCTGAGGTGGCATACGCGGTTGAACCGAAGTTAGAGGGTAGAGGGTAATAGTTGCATTCAGGGTTATTTTTAGTCCATCCTAGAAGAGGCTGAGAAATTTTTAAAATGGATTTTTTATATTTAAGGAAATTACAGCTTTCTGGAAAAACTTCTGAGCTATGACAAAAACTGGGAGACAGGATTGTGCTTAAATTTGGAGACTAGATTTCTGTATTCTGGTCATTCAAAACTGTTTGCTGCATTTCCTTTCTTCCTTCTGGTGAGGTGGAATGAAAGAAAAGTGTGAATGTGTTTAGGTTTTATTCACAGCATTGTCGTAATTTCAAAGCAAATACAGATAGAGGTAGAAACAGTGGATAAATCAAAAGACAACAGGCACTCAAATACTCAGCTCTAGCTAATCCAGCTCTAAACCACATTTTGTTTGGCTGGTTAACGACCTGTATGTTGCCGTACCACCTATACTGTGTTATTTTATTTATATCTTTAATACATTATCGGTAGGCGACATTATGGGTAAAGCACTGTTGCTAAAAGAGAAGGAAAAATTATAGTTATTGCTATAATAAACAGCTTGAGAATATCTTTTTAAGAAGATTGCAGTGATACAAAAGGAAATAGCATGAGATTGCAACATCAATTATTTAGAACAACGTCATTATATTCATTTTTTTACCCTATTTCTTTTCTCAGAGGCAAAGTTCAGTTTTACAGCATCAGGTTTCTGGAGGCATGAAATGCCTGCTTGGGTCAGAAGTCCATAGCTTTCTGATGAACCAGGTCATGAGACTAAGTGGGAGTGTGTCCTTGAATGGATGAGGCAGAGGTTCTCCAGAGGTGGAGATGAGGGGATGCCAGAGTGCTCCCAGCATCTCTCTTGTGCGTCTCATCCAGCTGTAGCTCTGCTGGACAGGAGAGGTGCCAGTGGCCTTAGGTTTTCTGGGACTTTGAGGAAAATAGTAATTTTAGGCCATCTTGCCCTAGTTTTAGCAGGCTTCTGGGAATAAGAAAAGGAAAATGGATCTTTGTAAAGACTTAAAGAATGTTACTGAGAGGGAGGGGATGAAATCGGGTCCTTATGGAACACTGAACCTGGTTTATAAATGGAGTGAAGAAATATAAGTCATTGTGCACTTCTAAATTTGGGACTTTTATATGGATATTACTTAACTGAAGACAGAAACCTTTCCTGAAAAAGAAAATGCAATTGTGCCAGGCAGGTAGGAATGCTCGTGTTTCATTAGAAGTGAAAGTACAGGCAGCAAGCAAACACAAGAATAAAAATGTTTTCTTTTTCCTTCTTTACCCCTTCCTTTTAATTCTGTCCGCAAGTAAGAATTACTTCAGAAAATAAACTAAGGAGGTGCTACTAAGCATGCAGGTTGAGAACATCACACCTCTCGCTTATATTGATGTTTGGAAACAATGCTATGAACAATCCACTCAGCAATCGTTTTCTGACTGCAAGTAAAATTTTCAGTGGCACAAACCTCGTAAAAATAAATGATATTTTATATAAATGCTGAGAGAATACACAGAAGCTGTGAATACAGTTAGGATAGCTGCCACTGCTTAAAGGTCAGTAAAGCATAGCATTAAACAGCACATTTTGTGCTCCCAGACACGTAACCCATGATAAATTTTATGCAGTACATTTCTGAAATATCTATGGACACATTTTCGTCAATAATTCACAATTCTGTAAAAGCTTTTTTTTGCCTTTTGACAATCAATAGCAGGACACAGTTGCTATAAAAGTTGCTGGTACTGGACTTCCACGGTCAGTTTAATTGGAGGACAGATGATGCTGAACTCCTACAGCAGCTGATGTGTCCCCACACCCTTCCTTCCAGCTAAACTTATGACATGCAAGCCCAGTGGCAGGGTATGTGCAGGACCTTTAGCCAAGTGCTCTATTTTCTCCAGGGGAGGTTTTTATTACTTGTTGTCTCCTTTTGCAAGATGATGGGTTTCTAAAGAGTAAGGAGATTCAGAATGCATATTAGTATGAGATATTTAGTTGGAAATGTCATCCCTACAACACGTTTTTTTTCCTGCTTCTGTTTGCTAGTGTAAAGTCAGCAGAAGTAAATTATCTGGCAGATTTCAATGGAGAATGTTACCTGTGTCCTCTGCCAGATAGCATGTGGAGTGCCAAATTAGAATTGATTTCTCAATAAAATTGAGTTCACCCTCCTCAACATAAAATAAGACAGAATGACAAAATCTCTCTCACTCACTTTTATCTTTTTTTTTTTATTATTTTTGGTCAGTTTTGTTCCTGGATATTTTTGCTGCCCTAATTGCTTGTTACTATCTTTTTCCTAAAATCTTTTCTCTTGTCCAGGAACGCAAAGCCTCATCTGCTTTTATAAGCAATTAAGGAGTAAAATGAAAGGGAAAGGACTTCTATGCGTCACCTCCTTTGCCTCTCCTCACGCTCTTAAGACTCTTCTGGCAGCCAAGCCAGGAGCACAAGTTCTCTCTCTGTGCTGTGACTCAGATGCTGAGAGCACAACAAGCTGTTTACGGTCCCATCCTCATTTCTCCTTCCCACTCACAGCACGTTGCTTTGGGAACCACCAACCAACCTAATTAAAACAAATTTTTCCTATTGTGGGAGCAATTCCCCAAATGCTCCGCCTTGCCAGAATCATGCTGTGTCTGCTCAGTTCACTACCTCCATCCAGCTCCCAAAGATGCTCATCTTACTGTAAAGAAAATCAATGCCTTCTAATGTGGCATTAGTTCTTAAATTCAGAACATTTATCACATATACTTCTACGGAACCTGAGGTAATATGTGGAAGTGAAAAAAACCCTTCTTTTTTAAAAGACTTGCAGAGTAAGTGGCTTCAGAAACATTAGCAGTCCCTGTTACATGACTGGGTAACCGAGCAGTTCAGAACTAAATAAAGCAGGGGTTTAGGTGGGGAGGCACAGGTGGAAACACAAGATGGCAGCACTATAAGGATTGCAAAAGATCTGGAAGTGTAACCACCACTTGGAATTTGCTGGCTTGATTTTTGCAGTAGAAAAGGCATTGCACCCATTCGTTATGCCTTGCCCAGGCTTACAGCCTTGCAAGGACAGCAAGATTTCAAGATGCCGTGACTGCTGTCCTCTTTCTTCAATGACCAGGACCTATTTCTCTATTTCTATTTCTAGGACCCCACATGAACTCCAGCAGGAGAGGTCAGTGAGGTTGCATGGCTGCGGCTGTTCAGATCAGTCTTCCAGAGCACTGAAATCTTCCATCCCTCAGCTCGTTCTGTGGAAATCAAAATATAACATGGCTTCAGAAAGTGCAAGTGTTCATCTGCTGTCACTTAGGTGCCTGTAGTGTCTAGGGTGGAATGGTGTATGTTTCTGCCAACCCTGTTTTAGCAAAGACAGAGTTCACAAGAAGTGCCAAGCAGCATAGTAGGTCTGTGGCATTCCTCAAAATACTTATCTTTTTCAGCTGTTCAGCTTTTTGTCTTTGCCTTCTAGTTCCATCACTTTCTAGCTTTATTCTTTCATCAGAATGCCTGGACCAGCCATCCCTCTTTTGCCCATTTTTGGAGAGCTTCGTGCAAATTCTCCCTGGCTGTAGGAGTAAGAACATGACTCTACTCCTTAGTTTTGTTTTTTTTTCTTCATGTGAGATTGATAGTTCTGGGATTATTCTGTATCCTTTCTGTTCTTTAATCATCCAAACCATACTGGCATGTAGCTGTGCCCCATGGTAGGCTCTTCCTTTTTCCTCCCCCTCACTCCTCATATGATGTGGTTCTAGGTCTCTCTGTTCCCACTGTATCCTGTTTGTTTTTCTATATCTGCATAAGCACATCGAGAGCATAAATCCTGCTTTACAGATGTTTACTACTAAGTCTTTGAAAGGACTGAAAATACATAACACTTTTCGCTTTAGTTTTACTTATTTGTGGAACAGATTTTTTTAGTAAGAGCGAGAAATAAACTACATTGATACCACACACGTGGTGCAATGTAGGTATCAAGCCACAAAGTGGCTGCCATAACTTCTGCAGAGAGTAAGTATTCAGGCTGTGAGCTCTCAGGCATCTGAGAGCAGTGGCAAACACTGGGCCATATGCTTAATTTTAAGTATGCTAGCAATTCAGTGGAGGTGGGTTAGACTAGTAATACATCATCATATTCTAAACTGCCCACAGGTTGGTGTTGCTTCTCAGTTACTTGCATGCCCAGGTCAAAAGCTGTAATGGAGTAGGAAGTGAGATGTCTGAAATACTGTCTGACTAAATGAAAGACTTCTGTTGGGGTGGAGTACTTCTCTTTCTAGCTGTTTCCAGAATATGGGAGTGAGAATTTATTGGAAGGGCTGGTTGTCTCTCCTTGAGTGTATATGCAGACTGGCTGGTGGATCATGTGGACGATGGCTGCACTTTCTAGGATTGCTGCTGCTTGAGAACAAGATCATGATCTCAGGTGAAAGGGCTGAAATGTAAGGGCTGAAATGGAAGAGTACTTACCCACTCCTGGAAGATGCTGCAGCAGAAATCTTTATGCTTCTCAGTGCCTGGTTCTTTTGTCCAAGATCTCCCTAATTGCTTCAGTCAAAGGATAGGAGGGGCCAGGTGTTGGTGTAGTATATCCATTTGCAGGCTCAGAGTTCCCCTCATCCCAATGGGTTTGGTCCTGAGATCTCTCCTGAATACAAGCACAGGTTTGAGACTTGCCCTGCTTTCATTCTTTCCTTGCTGGCTGGAGAGAATAAATGGATTAACTAACACTTTTGAGAGGAGTCTTCCTGGCAGTTGTTGAGTCTCAAAATGTCGATTCTCAAGGCTGACTTCACAAGGGATTTAGTCCTATCTTTTGCCAGCAGGTTGAAATTACCCTCTATGTTTATTGTATCAAAAAAAAAAAAAGAAAAAAGGAGAGAAAGAAAAAGAATAAAAACACATTCAAGAGAACAGGGATTTGTAAAGGTGGGTTTTGGTGACTTATCCCATTGGAGAGCTTATCCCGTAGAGTGTGTATAGCGGGATGTGTAGGGTACAGCAGCAGAGAAAATGAAAAGTGCTAGGTCATCCCGTCCTCTTCTCAGGCATACACGTATCCCCTTGGTAGCTCAGGTTTATTTGCAGGAATGCTTTGTCCCTGAGTCACGCTGGTTGGGGAGAGGCTGTTACATATGCAAAAAGGAAAAGAAGATATACTTGGGTGCTTCGTCTTCTAGAATTTTCACCATTTCCCCAAACTAGCTATTTTTGGTGAATAGGCTTGAACATGTCAAGCAGTATATATACCATGTGCTGAGCATTTTTATTATTTAGTGTTTTATTTACTATTAATGTATTTTTTAGTAAGTACTGGGATTTTGGGAAGCTATTGTACATTCTGATAAATTTCACTGTCAGAGTTTTTAATGAACAGCTTGTATTTTCCTTTCTTTAATTGCTGCCTGTTACTTCTTCTTGTGTCCTCTTGTACCTAATTATAAATGTTAAAACGTCAATTTAGGAAAAATACCAGGGGAGGTTTCACAAGGGTCAGTGCTGATCACAATATTGTTTAATACTTTCCTAAACAATATATAGAGCAATACCATTTGCAGATGATGCCAAATTAAGAGGGATCATAAACACAGTGGAAGGCAAAGAGAGAGAGAGAGAGATAACAAAAGGATACTGAGAGTTTAAAGAACTGTGCAAAAATTAACAAGATGAGATTTAATTTAGATAAAATACAAGGTCATACACTATGGGAGAAAAATACCAACTACATAATGGAAGATGCTGGTTGGAAAACAGCAATAATGGTGATATATTTTGCATTTATGTAGCTGCTTTCTTCTTACAGAGTCCCAAAGAGCTTTACAAATTATATAAATTAATATAGAAAATACACATAAGGATTATCTTATTCTCCCCGGAGACACCTTCTGTGTTGGTGCAGAATATGACAGCTATTCAGCTGAACTCTGCAGTGATGTGTAACAGTTCAGGACAAAATATTACAGGTCCCCTTGAAATGGCAGTAAAAGTTAACGGAAGCCAGCATTTGTGCGGCAGTGCTGCTTAAAACTGTTCCTCTGATGAAAACTGCCAGAGCTTTTTTTTTTTAAGCTGCAGATGATCGAGATCTCAGTTTTGCATCTGTCTTTACTGCAGTAATGCAGAGATGAACCCACTGACTACTGGTGGACACCAGCTGCAGAAGAACTCATTGGGTGAGACAGTTGGGAAAAGGCATGAGTTTTTTTACTGGAATAAACAAATACATATGACCTGTTCATTAAAGAACATTATTTGTAGTTAGTTGAGGGCTGTTCATTTTCACATGGATAGGGAAGCTTAACTGGAGGGTGTATGAAGTGGGTGAGGGGAAGGGAAGACACTTGAACTGATGGTTGTGGGATCTGGCCAAAAGGGAGTCATGAAGAGGATGGAAAATATAAGTGACAACAGAATAGAAGAACAAGATGATATGGAACTAATAACACAAGAAAGGTAACAGTGTGGGAGAGGCCAGGGTTAGTTTCTGTAATGGCTTCAGTGTTGCTCAACATGGCCATGTTTTCCAGTGAATATACTTTAAATTGTGGCATATCAGAAAGGCACTGCAGAATTTAGAAGAATACTATCTTATTTTGTGCCTCTGTCCTGCTAACTCTAGGCAGCCTTACAAAGGTGGATACAGGTTTTCAATTTAGTTGCCTTGGATATGTTTGTGTCTCACAGTGGAGACACATTGCAAGTTGTGTGTAGGGTGGCTCCTCAGAAGCCGATGCTATGTTATTTTCTGTCAGTCCCATGTTAGCTCAGAGTGGCTGGTGGCACAGTGTTCCCAGTGGGATTGGGGGATCGGTGCTCTCAGTGCTTGCCACCCCTAACACACGTGTGCTAAGGTGATCTCCAGAGGGACAGATGCTAAGGAACGTGTGACCAAGAGGGGCCTGGTGTGTGCAGCATGCTCATCCTGCTCTCTGGGGAACCAGCAGTCTTTGTAGGATCCATGTCTGATACCCCTGATGCAAACTGCAAAATCAGGTCATTCCCTAGTGACAACCAGTTCCATATGTCTTACGAAGGGATGGCTCTCAAATTGGGAATGACTCGGAGCCATTTCAGGGATCATGTTTGTTGTGGGTTGTCTGTGGCTGGATGCCAGGTATCACTTTCCTCCTCAGCTGGACAGGGAAGAAAAATATAACAAAAGACTCCCAGTTCAAGATAAGAACAGGTAGAAATCACTCACCAATTACTGTCAAGGACAAAACAGACTCAAAGTGGGGAAATTAGCTTAATTTATTACCAAATCATTAAGAATAGGATGTGAAGTAAAAACAAATCTTAAAACCAACTTCTCCCCACCCCTTCCTTCTTCCTGGGGTTGAATTCATTCCCAGATTCTCCACCTCATCCGCACAGTGGTACAGGGGGGTAGGGAATGGGCGTTGTGGTGAGTTCATCAGACACATTTTTCTGCTGTTCCTTCCTCTTCGGGGGGAAGACTCCTCACACTCCACCCTACTCCAGCGTGAGGTCCCTCCTATGGGAAACAGTCCTTCATGAACTTCTGCAAATTCTAGGCCGAAGTTCTTCACAAATTGTTTCAAGCTGGGTCCCTCCCATGGTGTACAGTCCTTCAGGAGCAGGCTGCTCCTGCATCGATCCCTCAAGGGAATCCCCCTAGTCAGACAAACAAACCTGCTCCAGCATGAGCTGCTCTGTCCACTGTTCCACATGCCCTGCCAGAACCTGCTGCAGGGTGTGTCGCAGTAGGACACAAAAGAGATTGACTCCATACAGTTTTTAGAAGAGAAAGAAGGCTTTATTTACAATTCCAACAGTTTCTTTTAATAACATGCTGTGCTAAAAAGGTCTGTTATTGGTCCATGGGACTGACACTTCTCTCCATTGGTTAAGTAATAGGAAACAACACTTGGGGACAGTTGTTATAGGACAGGGCACACTGTTTACTTAACCTGTTTGGAGAAATGGAGAGAGATGTTTTGAAAAGAGAAACTGTTGACAGCTTTTCCTTGGGAAAGGAGCTAGCAGTAGTTGGCAAGCTAAAATTCAGGCTCAGGAATATCGAGCCCACAAGAGTGTGCTTTCCACAGTGTCACAGCCTCCTTTGGTTATCTCCCCGCTCCATTGTGGGCTCCTTCAGGCACTGCAGGTCAGTCTGCATCTCTGGAGATCTCCATGGGCTGCTGGGGCACAGCTGCTTCACCATGGACTGCACCTTGGGCTGCAGGGGAATCTTCTCTGGCGCCTGGAGCTCCTCCTCCCACTCCTTCTTCACTGACCTGGCTGTCTGCAGAACTCTTTCTCACACGCATTCTCACTTCTCTTCCCATTGCTGTTGCACAGCAGTTTTTACCCCCTTCCTTAACTATGTTATCCCAAAGATGCTATACAGCTGTTGATGGTGGGCTTGGCTTTGGTCAGCAGTGGGTCCCGCCTGGAGCCAGCTGGTACTGGCTCTGTCAGATGTGGGGGAAGCTTCAGAAAGCGCAAGGGTTCATCTGCTGTCACTTGGGTGCCTGTAGCATCTAGAGTAGAATGGTGTATGCTTCTGCCAACACTGTTTTAGCAAAGACAGAGTTTACAAGGAGTGCTGAGCAGCATAGTAGGTCTGTGGTATTCCTGGCTGCATTTCAGAACAAGCATCCCTGTAGCCACTCTCGCTACAAAAACTTTGTCATGCAACCTCCATCCAACTTCATCCTTTCAAGAAGGCCTTTTTAATAGGAATGGTATGTGTGTGCATGAGTGTGTCCCACTGAATATAGGTTTATAGTGCTTTTACCTACTGGTCCAAATTGAGAATTAATTTGTCAGATTTACCTCTCTGTTTTGTTTCTCTCTGTAATGCTACATGGTATCATGTGGCTAAAGGGCAGAAGAATGAGACAGGACAAGTTTCTGACAAGATTCTGTAGTGCCTGTTTGAACCTGAGTATCTTTAATGTGCTAGTTTTGATTTTTCTTTTCTGCTCAGCAAATAAAATAGAAGCTCTCTTCTTCCCCTTCCACCCACTCAAATATTTTCTGTGCTCATTTGGCTCCTACACTCTTGAGGTACAACTAAGTGCTTGGATGTGTAATGCCCTGTCCTGTGTGACCATGCAAAGTGAATTTAAGTTGACATTTCAGTTTTGGAGTTTTTTACATTTGGAGTCCAGCAGCTGCATAATATTTTTGGTGAGCATCACTAGTGTGGCCAGCTGCTACCACAGATCTGTGTAGAGGATAGAATTCACAGGGTCCGATTTTCCAGCAGCCTGCCCCTTTGTGCCACTACTCGTAGCTGTGCAAACTGCCACCATTTGTCCTTCTGCAGCAGTTTCACGTCCATTTTGCGCAGGGATGACTGACTATAGAGGATGCAAGCTGGTGGAAAATTTACCTTGTGTTCCTTGCTCCATCTTAACCAAGGCACAAACCAGCATCCTCACGGTCTGTTGACTGTAAATCTCTTACTTTTAGATGAGCCTTGTAAGAAGGAGCATTGCCATGGCTAAGCTAGTGTGAACCACACTAAGCTTACCTCAGCTAAAATAAACTCCCTTTTTCCTTTCTCAATACAGCCCTCCTACTGGTTGGATGTTTGTTTCTGTGCAGCTTGGCTAGTAGCATCTCCATGCTGCCAGGATCCATAAGTCTTAGAAAAATTGTGCTTTGGGGTTACTACTCTTACCCACTGCAGGGGTGCTGGCTTTGAGCAGAAAGAATTCAAAACAGTAGTTTTCAAAGAAGTGATCTTGGGAAAGAGGGTCTGGGAACTAGTGTGTTATGCTTTTAAAGTGTATTAGTTCTGTATTCAAAATCCTTGCAGCTATGTCCGTGTATGGAGTAGCCTAAGGTTTGTTCGGTTTTGGAAAGAGCAAGCATCACCTTTAAAACCTAAAATGTTCTCTCTAAGATCTTTTGAGGGAGCTGTCAAACCAGCATCTCATTTGCTTTTTATTACATCTGAGCAGTAGTTAAAACTGGAAAGGGAAGAAACCAAACAGCTGAAGGACAGACTTTCTCTCCCCTGGTGCTGTAGAAGTGCCTGCCTTCAGTTTTCTGCCATTTTGCTTGAGAGAGCTGAAGCACTTGAGTTATGGTGACATCTATTAGAATTCAATTAGTGGTAGTTCACTGACCCAAATTAACATTCTTTGTTAAGCTCAAGTCAGTGTATATGTATGCTATTTCCAGGCCAAACAGACCTGCATAGAAAAAAGGCTCTGAACCTCTGAGCTTGTTGGCAGTGTCTTAGTAACTGGATTCAGAGCACAAGCTTATCTAATGCCAGTGGTTTAGGCTGGCTAATAGAATTGCACATGTGTGTGGTTTGTAATTAAACTGTGCAGAGCTCTGACTCCAGGTGAGTGGGGAGAAGAAGGACAATGGAGGACATGCTAGAGCCTTCCCTGCAGTCTCTCAGCTCCTCTCCTCCATCCTGGGGAAGAGGTGGCTGCTGGGACATACTGGAGGTGGTGGATCTCCACTGGGAAAGGCATTCTGGCATGTGGGGTAGGTTGGAATGTTTCTCTCTCATTTCACTTTGTATTTCAAGTGTTTTACAGGCTCCAGACAGCATCAGATCTGCCCAGGTCCTAGATTGGATGTTGTTGACTTTGTTTCTGGGACTATATTAACCCACTTCTCTCATTCACTAAACCTTTCAGGTGCCCAGTCCATGGATTGCTGGGTTTGCCCGAGTGACTTTGGCAGTGCCTTGCATTGTCAGGCCTGACTGTCATAGAAATAATGTCACTGCAGTCAGGAATGCTGTTCAGAATCAGGAGAGGAAACTGAAGGGGATTCCCACTGTTGCTTTATCATGGTCTATCTGTTCAATGACTTGAAATACTTCAGAGCTGTCCATGTGGTTGTGGTTTCCTTACAGTTTATTTTTTTGGTTTAGAAAACTCTGTGTGGTATTTACCTATGTTTGCAACTTAGGTTTGGGGTTTTTTTGTGTGCTTGTATGGCGTTGTCCCTCCAAGAATGAGTGAATAGCTGGCTACAACCAGCTATGATTCCCGTTGAAAAGGAAACATTACTTATTAGCAAACAGTGGTTAATGATTGATTTTTTAAGGGGGAAAAAGTCTTTTTAAAATATTTTTCAGAGACTCTACTTCCATGCTGACATTTACACTAAGACATTGGGCAGAGACTTGTTAGTCTGGATCTGTTCCCATGTGTCACTTTGACTAGTTTAAACTGTCACCAAGCATCTTAGAATAGTCAGCTTCACATGTCTTGCGGATATCAGTCATTATAGTTCACATTTTCATTTTAATGATGACTGATGTAGATGTCAAGAAGTGTTGAGGCATTTGCACATTAAACTTACGGATATTTTCTCTTATTTAATAGGGTTTTGTCTCAAGATACAATTAACTATTATAAGACTAAGTTACTCCTTGTGCAAGTGAATGTTTCCCTTGTGTGTGGATTTGAATTTGATCCACAGAGAGCAAATTCTTTTTCTGATACAGTGATTTTCCTTCATTATCTGTACCTGTTTTCTGTTTGGTAACTTGGATATACAGATTACAAATATAAACACACCAATCCCTATGGAAAACCAGTTAAATACATGTCAGCATCTGTAGAAAACATTTTTCTGATTATGACTGTGCCCAGTACAAGGTAAAACTTCAGAACATCTCTTTGCAGTATACTTGAAGGCATTTACTTATCCAACAGTACAGATGGTGCTTGAAATGCTGACTAATAATTGTTGAGCGCCAAGGTAAACGATGGTGCAAATGTGAAAGTGGACACAGGCATTAAAGTCTGTGTGGGTTGCACTACTTGAATAGACAGCTGATAACATTTGCATATGCAAACTCTGTTTTACCTCTGAAGTGATCAGCTAATGTGCTTACTTGCCTGTGCAGGTATTGGGAGCAGAGGGTAGTGCAGCTGGTTGCAGAGGTGAGGAATGAAGGGTCCAGGACATGCTATAAACTCAAATTCCTGCTGGCCCTGCTTGGGAGTAATGGAATATGCCTTGTAGCCATGGAAGTTTAAACCTTTAAGACACTTAATTACACTTTGGTTGCCTTAAGCCCTACCTGTATGGACTATAAGACCTCTGTCCTATTCAAAACAGCCTTCAGAATCTTCTGCTGGTTCTGGCAGCACATTGAAGTTTAGGGACAGCATGTTTTTGGTGAAAGAATGAATCAGCCCAAATCAATGTTGAATTCAGCTGTCATCTTGTGCTTTTTAAATATATGTGGATAGTTTGGAAAAACCTGCATCTGATTTCTCATAGAGCCACACCTGAAATGTGCAAATCTTAAGTTTTGCAGGTGCTGTGGTGTAGTGATCAAAGATCCTTGCTGCAGCAGCCAGGGTTTTTGTGGGGTTCAGTGCTGGACAGTGGGACTGGGGGAGATCTGCTCACCTGTTCAGTCACTTGGAGATTCTCTTTGAGCTCATGTTGGAGAGTTGGGCTGCCAAGGCACTCCAGGGACTGAATGCCTCTGTGGTCCCTTCTGCACACCCATAGCCTCTGAGGGCAACCTTTGCCTTGGTAGCCAGAGGAAACAAGCAGAGAGGAGGTTAGTGTGGAAGTATGAGGAAGCTGTAAACATGGGGGAGCGAGAAGCCTGTTGAGAAGCATGGTGGGTGTCAGTACCAGTTAACCAGCAGTTTAACTCTTGCCAGTTTTTGGTAGGAGAGTTTTAAGTGATTCTGTTGTGCTGGAACTCATCTCCAACTGAATCTCCCTTGATGCTTTTGTTGGAACCCTAACTGTGCAAAACCCCACAACATTAGTGATGAGCTGTGGTTTTGTGATGTTTTTGGGTTTTGGTTGGTTGGTTGGTTTTGGTGTGGGTTGTTTGTTGTTTTTTGTATTGTTTTGGTTGTTTTTTTCTTTCTGATATCAAATGGTCATATTTCTCTCCATCCTTTTAGGATTAAAGTAAAAATAGGTCTTGCTGCAATGACAGCATCATTTGCAGACTGTAGCTGACCATTGCACTCAGCAGCACCACATTAGCTCTCTCTTCAAACCTCGGTTTCTTCTACGTTTTACCAGTCCACCTCGAAAGCTGTGAAATCCTCCTGCTCTCGTTTCAACTTTTTCTGAGCTATTTACAGCTTTACTGCTGCCATCTGGTACGGGATCCCTTTCATCTGTGGATTCCCTATTTCTCTTCTGATCAGTGCTAGCAGCCAAAATTCAAATCTGCAGTTGGAGATTTCAGTTCTCCCGTTGTCCTCCCTGCTCTTCTGAGGCAAGGGCAGAAGACCTCTCTGCCATAAGTTTCTGTTTGACCTACATGTAGATCCTTGTTCAGTGGCATGACTGGCTGTGTACTTGACTGTAAAATGAAGGCATTTGGAAAGCCTTTAAAATGTTTATTTTAAAGAGCTTATTTATTAGTATTTTTTTTGCATTATAGTTTATTAGGGATGAAATTTGCTTTCTTCATAAATGCAACATCTGATATGCTTTTGTCTCCATTTCTCATACCTATTCATATTCCCATCAATAGAGAAGAAGTTGAAAATTTTAATTAGTGTAATTGATGTTCTTTGCAAGACATATCTGGTCCCAGTTTCAGTCCCGTTTGGAATATGCACTAATAAAGCAAACACATCTCTGGGGCAGAACTTTTTTTTTTTTGTTGGATTTACATGTGATAATAAAAAAATCATTGTCCATAGAGTAGTAGAAATAGAGTAGTAGTAGAAATAACATTTTAGTTCTCTGTTGGCTACATTCTCTTCAAGGGTCGATACAAAGTGGCATTTGCTCTGTGATGCAGAAAATAATCTGTTAAAGAAAAAAAGATACATACATCTGTAACCTAAAAAAAAAAAAAAAAAAAGCGCCTTTAGACTAGGAAAGAACAGTGGTATGTGGCACTCAGACGGGAGAATTAATAAAATGTTGAGAAAGTTTTACATGAAAAATAATATAAGAGAGAAGCACTCAGCTTCCTTCATCATCAAAAACCTCAGCAATGATGGAATACTTCATGGATTTTGTTGCTTTACTTGAGTTCAAAGTTCTCTTCAGAATTTAGTTTTTGCACCAAAGTTCAACAGTCTCAAGAGTGTTTTAATACCTTGTGTTGTTGTAATTAGTCTGCATTTTAAGTTTAGTAGTGGTCTGACTAATGTACTCTTAAGAGGCTTTATTTGGAAAAAAGTCAATATATGAAGCCAATAGAGCTCTTGAGAGTTTATGCCACATACACATTCACAAATAGAAAATCATGTTATCAATTTTCATTTGACTTTTAATCAATTACAGTGACAAAGAGATGATTTGAAGTCAATTTTCTGTTGGTGCTAAATTAGTGTTTGATCACAGATGTTTACTCTGGTGACTGCTTTCTTTTGCAAAAGCCTTGTAAACTAAGTTGTATAGATGGATGCCTCTCATTTTCAGGTGATTAGCAGATTTTTCTCTTATTTTGCTGCTTTTAGCAACATGAGAGATATGCGTCTGCTAGGATATGATTGTATGCAAACCTTTTTAGCTAAACATGGAATTTAGTAATGAAGCCTGGCATTGACTTAGAAGTGCAGCTCTTTGAATAGAGATGCTCCTTCTCAGTGATCCAGCACTATATCAGTTCTCCAAAAAGGAGACTACTCCATCCCATCTGTTTAGATTTGTAAAATCCATGCTAACAATAGCTTTTGACCAAAAGAACATTTTGCTTCCAACTTAATATTAAGGAACAGAAGGCAAAGAAGAAAAGAAGAAAAAGCTATAAAAACAAATGTGAAAAATAAGAAGCGAGAGTTTTTTGCAAGTGTCAGAGAATCAATCTTGAAAGCATTTCTATTTTTTTTTATGCCCCTTCTTTATTTATCAGCTGTTTAAAATAGATAGGCCAAGACTTTTCGTTCTCTATTCATAGAAGAGCGATTCCTGAGACCACATAGCAGTCACATATGGAAAACTACTTTGTCTTCTTTTGGATTCCCCAGATGGGATTCAGAATGTTGGTTGGATGCTTAAATTCGCATAAACCCAAGCATAAGACCAGATTTTAAAGTGGTCAGTGCCCTCAAATGCAGCCAGTGCAGTTCTTATTTAAATTCTGGTATGAGTGGCCAGAGAGCAGGTGCTAAATTTTGGAATTTTTCATTCATTTGAAATCTGTGTGTCATACTAAGGGATGCAGGACACTGAACATCACTGAGAATCCAGCCGTAGAAAAATACTGCATAAAATGCAAACCATAGCACACAACCCAAACCCATCATACAAATCAGCCTAAATCATCAAAGCAATAGATCAAACAAATGCCTCAAAATTCAGTCTCTCTCTCCTGTCATTTTCTCCAAATGCTTTGCATAATACCCTGAAGATCAGCAAACAGATTTTGCCTGGTATGCAGTAAGGTGAGGATTGAATTTTACTGAGGGACCATGGAATAAAAAGAACCCACCAGAAACCTTGTCTATGCTGAAGTTGTAATACTTGTACAAAGAGAATATAGAGGGTTTTTTCAGTTAGATTTTGGTCAATTGTTGTTAATTGTACATACGACTCAATGGTCTAACAGCCTCTTCCGTTAATAATCCCCGAGTCGTGACTATGTAGCTTGAAAACCACTGGTCATATTCTGAGTCTGAAAATTGATAGTTCTGATAAATACATTTTTAATACCTCGTTAAAAAGAATCTACTTCATGAAAATATTAAAGGATTAAGTCCCTTGAATTGGCAACCCCAAATAAAGTATTTCAGCTTGTGCTCTTTGGGTTTTGCCTTCCCTTCCCCTCTCACAACAAAAAAAGATAGTGAAGAAATGTAAAGCAGGAAACAAAGCAGGAAAATAGACAGTTAATTGCTCATTTTTTGTTCAAAATATGGAATAATTCTAAATGTCTGGGATTTACTTGCTCTTTTGTTAAAGCAAGACCCTACTTCTAACAATATTCACAGGAAACTTTCCATCAGTAATACAGGGATTTGATATAAGAGAATGTGTTTTGCTCACTTGCAACAGCAGCAAAATGTCTGGTCAGTTTATTCAGATGTGACTCTGTATCCTGCACCTGCTTTTTAGGAAGGAGTTAGAGTAGCGTGGGAATTAACAAAAAGTGACCTGACTCACCTGTTTGACTTGCAGTGTGTAAGAGGTGGGCAAACACCTCACTGGCAGTGGTCAGAAGTTTAATCTCCATTAAACCCAGTGTTCCCTTGGCTGCAGAGGTGGAGGGTGACCCTGGGGCAGGACAGCAGAGGTGGGTAGTCTCAGTGGTGGGTGCTGGTGACTCTTGGTGGTGGTGGCAGAGCCTTTGCAGCCTGGAGTGCCACATGCCAGAACTCACGGGAACCAGCTCGATGTAGTTTGAACCCCCCTAACTTAACAACAGCAGAAGAAAGAATTCTGCTCTCTGTGTGTCATACATTGAAAGGCTGAAGGAGGGATTTAGGAGGGAGCCTGTGGGGGCCGTATACCCCTCCCTCTGTCGATAGCAGTAGGCGTGATGCTTGCACTGGTGTGCCCCTGGCGTCGTCTCTCCTGGTGGGCTGAGGCATCATCCAGCACGAAGCACTCAGTGCAGGTAAACTACATTAGCTCCCCAGCAAGGGGAAACGTTGAGACTCTTAATGATGATGCCAAATCTGCAGCTGTAGCTCTAGTGTTTACTCTGACCAATGCATAGACCCTTTGAAATTTCATGCAGTATCTCTAAATTCAGTATATTAGCACATGCAAATTATCCACTTGCGTACGACCTGCTTTTTTTAGTCATTCATAAAAAGTCACCTTAGTGAATGATGATAGTAAAGTTCGATATTCGAAAGACAGTGCCTTCAGACTGAATGAAACACATTGCCTTGGTCGTATGTGTGCCTCGATTGTCTAAGAATAGAAGCTGGGGAGCTAATTAGATCTTTGTGCAGTGCTGGTTTTATTTTACAAGCCTCCCTTTCAAAGCAAGCCCAACGTGCTATATTTACCTCCTCTATTACACTGTTTTCTTACAGCATTTTCCCGGGTTTTTCTGTTTAATAGGATAATCTGAGGGTCTGATTTACGTCCTGCTTGACGTGAATACCTCTCACTTGATTTTTAATCTCTCTTTATATTAAAGTAAATATGAACTATTAGTATCTCAGGAGGACAAATGGAACCTGGATTATTGGGGGGTTTTGGCTCCAGTTGTGTTTTGCAGGTTAATATATCTTTTGGGAAATCATACGTGGCAACTCTGTCTCCAGTAATTGTTCAGAAGAAGACAACGCTTCCAGAGCTAAATTGCGGTCTGCTTGTGGGCAAGGGTTTTCTGCAAGAGTGAATAAAAGCTGCTTGCCTTTTCTTACTTCCCTCTCCTTTACTACAGGAGGGAGTGCTCCCAGTGATATCCAGAAGGGCTCTTTTTCACTGTCATTTCTTCTGTTTCCATTTGTCTTGTCAGTTTTGGACTAGAACATGAAGAATGAGTTAGGCAGTCAGGTTTCATTTGCTGTATTGGGAAGGGCCTGGTTAAGACCAGAGAGAATTAAGGGCTTTGTAAAACTTCAGAAAAAATGTCATCATGCATGAACCTATAAATCTCTAAGTATCGAATGAGCTTTATATATAATATTACTTAGCAGGAGAATAAAAGACATTTAAATGCTGTCAGAAATTAATGATGAAGGATGCCTGGAAAGCTTCACAACAGAAAGGTTTCACATTCTTTGCTGCTTCATTTTGTATTAGAACAAATATTCAAACTAAATTTAGCTGGTGTGATGCGGAGGCAGTATGGCTTCAGCATTTCCCTCAGGACTGACCCTTTCCAGTAGACTTTATTGCTTTTAGTGAGGTGATGAACCACTTGCTCCATGCTGGAAACTGGCCAGGGACAGAGGTAGAGAAGGACACCGCATTGAAAGGTACTGGTCCTGGGAGGGACAAAGAGTGACCCAGAACTCCTCTGTAGCATGGCTCTGGATGTTCATGTTTCCTCTGCAGCTTGAATGAATTCTCACCTGCCTTCCCAGTGGGTGGTGAGGGACCCTTCATGGCAATCAGATCTGTAGTGAGGCTTCTATGTGTTTGCCCCTCTTAGCAGCCTGGCACTTAAGAAAGCAGTATTTAACTTGAAAAATGGTTTACTTTATAGAATTTCCAACCAGCATAATGTTTATTAAAACAGCCATAAAATTCCCTGCGTACCGCATGAAATTCAGCTTGATAATGATAGTGCTGCTATTGTGATTATGTAAGCATAAAGCAGATGATTTACAAAGAAATAAATTCAAATAAGACTGTGCAAGAAATACAGGTCTCGAAAGCTAATGCTGGGGCTGGTACGGGGAGCAGCAATGGGCTGTACAAACTTTCAGCCTGAGGTTCCTTGACTGAATTTAAGTTGAATCAGTTACCATGATCTGGTGGCTTTGTGGCAGTTTGGATAAAACGAGGTTATGCTTTTAAGTCCATTTCCTCCTCCTGTACCCATAGCACTAACAAAACAGCCTTCAGCAGAAGCATCTGAAGGGACGTTTAGCATGTAACAGGGATGTGACTGAATTTCCCCCCTTGCAGCAGGGACACTGTTCACAGGCACAGAGAGAGATGTCTGATTAGTTCTGTGTAGGTTCCCTGGGTACATTTGGTTGTGAGACCTAGGATTGCCATTCCCACAGGAAGCCAGAAAGCTGTGAGACCACATGGGAAGGGTTGAAATGGCTCTGGGGATGATTTCCAAAGAATTTTCAAAACACTGGGTGGTACAGCTAGGGATTGAGATTGGAGATATTAATTGCTTTTTAAATGACGGTTTCACATTTTTTAGTGCCATTTTATTGTATTTTCATTACAAAAAATAAAAGGTCAGTATCCTGGCAGGACATTGCATTGCCAATCCTGGGCTCTTCAGGGCTCCATCTCTAGCTATTTATTGCCTTCAGTTTTTTCTCCAGCTAAAATTCATGTGAAAGCAAATAGTCACATCCTATGTAAAAGCTAGGTATGTAGCACATGCCATGGTGAATAGATGCCTTTTAATTTTGGAGATTACATCAATCACAAGAATGTTATTTGGGCTAGCATGTGTGTTTGCAGCAAGCAAGCCATGAATATTTAAAAGGACAGACCATAGATGAGAAACCTTCAGAGGCTGACACTCCAACAGGTATTGCTCATACCACAACATTTCCACAGCACTGCAACTGATCCAGTAATGCCCTATCCTTGGAAGCCAGATTAGTTGTGCTAGGTTAGTTATAGGCAAATATTACACAGCCTTTAGTTCTTCACCCTGGTTATTAATAGCCTACTTCGTTAATCCTCACTCCTATTCCACTTTGAAACTTACTGTCTTTCCACCCTCACAGGAGAAGGTCTGCCCAGGTGCTAACATGGGATAAATGCCCAGCTGAGGGTTGGGTTCTGAGCAGAAGTTGCCTGCTTTGCCATATGGGGCCCAACCACATCCCTTGAGGACCAACAAACCCCTAGATCTACTGCCACCATTTTACTGGGGGACATGAAGGTTGTTTCATGGTGGACACAGTCATCTGGGGAAAGAGTCTTGCCATGTCTTGGCACAAAAAACAGTGAGGTGTGTTTCCATATAGCCATGAGGAGAAGGTGCGTCAAAATAGCTTGCAACTGGAGAGGTCATGCTAGAGCTGTCAACATGTCAGGTTGACTGTCAACAACCCAGGTTGACCTTCAGCGTACAGACATAGCCCAAATAGCTGATAAATCCAATAAGCTCTCTATGCCACCTGAAGCATCCTAATCCCAGGTTTTCCTTGCCTTTTCCTTTTTTACTTTGAAAGCATTTTTGTGACTAGTTAGTTTTGCTCTCTGATTTTGCTGAACCACTGTTTCAACCACTACTTCACCCTTTACCATATGCACTGTATTTTTCTTAGATCCTCTCCCGGTAACTATGTGCAGGAGAAAATATCCATCTGCTAAAGGCTGAGGTATTAGACAGAGGGAGAAACAGTTTTAAATAGGTATTACAGGCATGTCAAATTAAGTTAAACAGAGAAGATTAGACAAAAAAAAAGTCCCAGGAAAATCTGGGTGACATTTTATTCTTGTCAAAACGTGAAAAATTGCAAGAGGAGGAGTGGAAGAAAAGGCTGTTTAATCTCAGGATCTCCCATTCTAGTTAGATAGCTGTTGTACTCTCAAAATACAATGATTTAACCATGACATGAAGATGATGATGTGCAATCAACTGTATCAACAGTTTCACAGATGTTTATTTGAAGTTTAATGTTAATGAAATGCAGAGATGTGCCTTGTAGGTTCTTAGTTTAGTTTTTGGGTTTTTATTTTGGTTTGTTTTTTTCTCTCCTCAAGTCTCAGTTTTCACATTTAGTATTTCTAATAGTGGAATTAATTTTATCTGATTTAGTACCTGACGAACAGTCTTCAGAAAGTGATTTAATGAATGACTGCAGAAGGAATTCTGCTTTTGAGAGGGGCCAGGACAGAACAAGTAGAGAGGTTTAAAATGAGTGAGCCTGTAGAACAAAAGATTTCTTTTGGAGTCTGTTGGAAAAATCTTACACTGCAGCTTATAGCCTGGCAGGTTTAAACTCCCTTTTCACCAGAACTGAATTTATCATTATTAAAAGTACTAAGTAACATGTCATGCCTTTGTTGCTGTGCGAGATAATTGCAGGCTCCATACTTTAAGGAAACAAACTGAGAAAAAGACTATTTACATACACTAAGAACATGCACAGATTAGCTTCAGCTGGCCTGTTTATACTGTCAGCCTGTATTATATAGGAGATTAGATAAATGTACATAAATATTAGGCATAACAAATATTTGGCAGTGTTTCTCTGTCCTTGTGTTATGCTCCATGTAGCCCATTACAGCACATGCCTGGGAGGGCTGGGGACACACGTGTTTAACTCCTTTAGGTCACCTGGGGTAAGAGACTGCCCGAGCAAAATGGTTTCTTAATAAACCACAATTTTTGATATATTATTTCCATTTGAATATTCAGGTTGGAAACTGCTGCAGCTTAAAAGGTATGAATCAGAAGGAAACATCAGGATGAATTAGGATACAATTCAGTTGTTGTTGTTTTATTTGTAGTTACCAGTTTGCATTGCCAAATTAATCCAATTTTGTTACTTGTCATGTGCAAGCAACTAATCCATTTACACTCTCAGCTGGGAGTAATAAAACCTTCAAGATCTTAGTGGTCAACTCTGTCTACTTAAATATTTAGCATTATGTTTTGTAATTTCCTTCTCTGTATTTTTGTATTCATTTGTATTGATTTTTCTGCATTTTTAATGACATCAGAAGAAAAAAAAAGGACAAATACAGTCTGTTTGTCTCAGTGGCTGAGTATGAAAACTGGTCAGCCTGGAGACAGCAGGTATGGATTCTTCTATTTCCCCCTGGGAGTTGGGTGTCTCCTGCTGGGAAGGTGCATCCTGAGGACGTTGGTGCAGTGAGACACGGGTAAGCTAGAACAGGGCTTGGAGGTTGGGGAGTCTTATCCCGTTGTTTTGTTTCTCAAGGTTTTGCCTGTGTAAGATGATAATGATTGCTCATCATGACATACGCAGTTTAAAATTTGGACTGTGTCTCTTTTTCCATCCCTAAATTTCAAAATGGGTTACAGAAGTTGATGTATTACTAGCTTATGCAAAGCAGTGCACAGAAAGTTAGACTTCATTATTTTAAAAATGGTCTGGAATTTTGGAGGTGCAGTTTCAGACATCTGTTGAAGCTTTTTCAGAAGCCCAAATGTACCCCAGCTGCTACTGTTTCAACATTCAACACTTACAGTAATAAATGACTGTTTTATTAATCTACCACTTTGTCTGGTGTCTGGCACAGCAAATGAATCCCAGGATGTCAGAGCCAGTGCTGTGAAACCTTTGTGGTGTGTGGGAAATTCTTTGCAGTCCAAGAGCACCAAATTCACAAGCATGGTTGCAGGATCATGGCTTGGAAAAGGGGAGGAAATATACCTCATGAAGAAAGAGAAGCACAAAACTATTGAGCAACTGATATTCCAGTGAACAAAGAATATAATTTCAGGTGCTGCATTTGGACAGATTTTTGCAAGTCAAAATGAATGAGTAAACAAATATGTGAATTCTTGACCTTGATAGTCTTTGGTCATCCTTGATATGAATACCTCCGAAACAGTTCTATAGGACATCTAACCCTCTGCATAGAAACATTAGGACCACAACTAGTAGTCTCAGCTTTGGTAATAATCATTCCTAAAATCCTTAGAAATGGAGATGCTGAAGAATCTGTGGACCACAGCCTGGAATGCACTGTTTCAAGGGCCTTGCCTGATCACAGAGTTGGCAACTCCCGAATACCTGGAAACATTTTGAAGGAGGAAACTTCGGATTGCCTAAGTAAACAATAAATACATCTGAGCTGCATAAGCATTTTCTTACAGGAGCTGTGGGACTGTCCTTTTTGCTTTATACTGTGGAAAGTTCAGGGGCTTTTTTTCATGTACCTGGAAAGAGCTGATTTCAAGCTGGAGTCAATCCTCTTCCCAGGTTCCTGCAGTCTGTTTGTGGCCATCATCTGGCATCTCCCTTCCCAGGCCATGTGTTATATATCCCTCATTCAGTTCTTCCTTCTGCATCCTTTTTTGTCTGTCTCCTTTCCTGACTCACACTATACCTAAAAAGTGGTATGATGTTCCATGATGTAAATTGGTACTTTTAATAGAATTTTTCTGTTGAGGTTTCTTTTGTTTATTTGCTTGAGCTATGTCTGTACTATTTTTTTTCTGGAGGTTGTCCAAGTAGATTTTTTTACTGGCTATTTAATAGAGTTTTGATGTAGATTTTTATATGTATTTTAAAGTGCAGGACACAAGATATACGGAGCTTTAACTTGAATTGCCTCATCAATAGTTGATTCAAAACCTTCAAAAATAGGATATTTTGTCTTGTCATATTAGCAGCTTGTTGCTGTACTGAGAGGATGACCCACGCTGTGTTCATTGAAAAGAGCTAATNACATTGTAACCTAGGACAGGAGGGAATCTTCTGAAGATGATGTCAGTATCCCTGATGTTATTTTTCTAGGGATTTCAAAATGGACAGTGTGATGCACTTCCCTGTATGATTACATTTATACTCTGTCAATACGAGGCAGAGAAATACATGCATACACATACACATGCATATGTGTACTCATCTGCTTCTTCAAAGGGAGTAGAAGGATGAGGCAACTAATGACAGTGAGGAATTCAGTTACTGAGGCATACAAGGAGAGTCTAAAGTAAATGCTGTTAGAGCATAGAACACACTTTTGGGAATCACAGCATAGTGGCCTGTTTTCACTGCATCATGAATCCAGTGGAAGGATGGAGCTTGAAATGTGAGTATCTTGATATTTTTGAAATGTAGAGTGATATACTAAATCTATTAAATAGGATCTGGGGGGACAGAGTGCATAATATTAAAAATATCATGTAAATAACAGCTTCTACAGGTGTTTCTGTTTGTACTGGACCTGTAAAATCCAGAAGCTCCTACTGACTGTAAAATTATTAATAGGCAAAGTCGATGCTAAATGGCCTCAAGAAAAAAGGCACAAAAATCTTATAAAAAGTCAGGATCTATATGATACCTATTGCAGTACAATATTGAACCTTCTTTCCCCTTCCCCAAAATAACATTTTCAGTTATACAGCAAAGCTTTTACTTACTTCTGCTAATGGAAAACTGTGATAACGATCTTTGAATAATAGAGGTTTAGAAATAGCAGCTCCTGGGTCCTTATACCAGCTTTACTAGTCAATACTGTAGTTTTCTTCTTGAGAGGCAACAGTCTTGGAGGCAGGGAATGAATCAGTGCCATGCTGTGAATCTTGACCTTTATTTTTTCTTTTGTTTTGTTAGTGTGTGGGTTGTTGTTTTTTTTTTTAATCTTATATGAATTATTAACTGCAAATTTAGCAATGCAAAGGAGGAAAAACCAGATTATTTTCCTTTTGAGTTTGCTGATTAGTCAATTGCTTAGTTCATGGAGGATGTCACTTGTGTCAAGTTTCTGTATACTTTCATAGAACTGGAGTGTGATACTTACTGTATCTCAAGTGAATGATTTTTCAATTAGTCTGCAGTTCCTTGGCTGTATTCCCTTTACAGTCCTATGTGGATGATGTAGAGGAAAGGTTTAAGATGTTTTGGACAATTTATGATGTTTGGAGAGGCTATTTGTCAAGAAACAATATCTTCAGCAACTTTTATATTCAATTTTTGTCCTGGGTCTTCTGTTTATTTTTATAGCATTCTTTTTGAGGTGTAAAATCTAACTTTAGGGTATTGTTTAAAATGGGGGGGAAAGGGGAGAGGGAAAAAAGCCAGTGTTAAAAGATGGAGATATCAGGGGGCATGACCGTTTCTATGATGGAGCTGCAAATGGAAGGGAACTGTGAATTGGTTTATTCTGACAGCCAAACCGTGAAAGAAAGGAAAGATCAGAAATATTTGAAAATGAGATCATACAGCATGTGAACTATACAGACATCTCAACCATGTTTTTTTTATGAGAAGTCTTACTGACATTTGAAAAGCAGGGACTGGTTCCCTAGTCTTAAGGTTGACTGACATTTAGGGGCAGCGTAAGGCATGATTTCCTTCCCCTCTTTTTAAATGGAAGTTTTCATAAATTGGGGTGAAGGATAAGCCTTGGTTACATCTTGCAAAGCATTCACATCTGCGTAGAAATATGAAAAAAAGTAACCTGTGACATTTTAAACACTTTGCTGAATCTTGTTTTGTTCTGCCTCTATAGAGGCATGGACATGGAGCTGCACTGCTGTGGGGAGGGAGAGAACTTGAAAATGGTCTCATTTCAGGTATTTTTCCCAGCAGTTCAAACACAATTGCACAGAATTATCGAAATCAGGGAAATTTGGGGTAGTCTACGAGTACTGCTGAACAAGCCTCTACTCTGTAAGACCAGGGCAGCATGTTTTATCTTTGTCCCAAATGCAAGCAGGCAGCCAGGTTTACGCCAGGGACAAGTTCAGGAACAGCTGCATGGGTGGGCAATACCAGCACCAGCAAAGGGCATTCAGTGAGCGCCACTGAGACATTGTGTCAGTACCATCACTTAGAAAGCATTCACCTTCCTGCGTTTTGCTTTACTCTTTCTCTGCACTAAGAGGCTCGGAACGCTTCCCCTGCAATGGCAGTACCATGGTGTGATTGATAAAGCTACCAAAGCCACCCCTGTTTACTGCTGTCCCAACAGACTGGATGTGAAGCGTGCATTTACCCCTCAGCTGTGTGTCTTTATTCCAGCGAAGTCTGACCTGCAGTAATTGTAGTTACAGAAACTCCATCTGCTTCCTTGTTAGGTTTTGCAGCTATTCTCTAAATATCTTCTTTGACCCTCAAGCTGACTTAAATTAGTCATGTAAGCCCTTAACAAAGGGCTTGATCCAGACATCCTGGGTAATGAACGGCAAAATCCTAAGTAGTTGCCTAGGCTGAAAAGTGGCAAAATATTTGGTAGTGGTTTGAAATGAGTTTCTGAGAGATTGGCATCACTGCAGATGGGTCCTGCTTTTGGGAGTGATGGCAGCTAGGTGTTACAGTCAGGCACTGAAGCTGGTTTAGGGCAATAAACAGCGTCAGTGGAGGACATTAATATTTAGGTGGGCCCCTACTAAACCTATCTAAAGAGGAGTGATACTAGTGACATGAAAATTGTCATATTGTAGTTTGAGTAACATAGAAGAGTGACTGATGAACTGCTTCATTTTTATAGCTAAGCAGACTATGCTTAGAGCCCGTTATAAGATGGGTTCTAATACATCCCTACTATGCAATTATCATGGGAGGAATTTAAGTTTACATTTTTTATTTAATTTTCAGTATCATGTATTGCCATGTGTGTATGAATACAGGCGTCTGGCGTGCTGAGGAACAAAAGCTGAGCAGTTCAGTTTAATATAGATTGGTTGTATTTATATCTTTCTAATCTATACATATTTCTATGTTTGTGTTTAAAAAGCACCTGTTAACAATTTAGTAAGCCTTTTTTTGCCAACATGAATAGTTTGGATGTTTCTGTGGCTCTTACATTTTAAAAGTAAGCATCAGGAGTACAGGGCAGGATTCTCTGCTGCTTCAGCAGTAGCCAGCACAGAATGGGAGGACCATCAGGGAGCTATTTATGACAACATGCTTCTCAAGCAATTACTGCTCAGGAAACCAAATAAATGATAGTAGCTTCAGGGTTTCTCTGATTAAGGAGCAGCCAGCTGCACTCCTAGTGGACACCATCAATTTGCAAAATTCAGGGGCACCCTTCTCTTCCCTCATTCCCATGCTTTCCTGCTTTTGCTGCTCCCAGATTTCATTCATCCTTCCATCATGTCAAAGTTTTCTTCTTTCCTTTGAAGCAGCTGGGGTTCATCAGAGATGTTAGCCTAATACTGACTGTGTCCCCTATGCCTTTCATATGCTTATTGCCAGGTGTAGCATGTCCTCTGGTAAATGACTCTCTGGAGGACTCCCACAGCAGTACTGACAGTGAGCAGCATTGAGTCCTAACAAATGGGACTGGGTTGGGAAGCTGAAAGCCTCAGGGAGCATCAGCTCACCAGCTCCTACATCTCACCTGGTGGTGATGAAGCCAGAGGATGTGGCAGCAGCTCTATGATAGATCTTTCTCATCACTGTGCTGTTTTTCAAGCATAGTGTTATACTCTGGGTTCCAGTAAGGAAGTGTTTTCCAGGTTTCTAGTGAGTATTTATTGATGTTTGACTGTGTGTGGAACAGTAGTAGTAAGTCTTGAGAAACCTCCAAAGCCTTAGAGTCTCTACTGAAAACCTAGCAAGCAAAGAAAAATATTCTGGATTAGGCACTTTTTTAGTGAGTTCTTTAAACCTAAAGCCCTTGACCTTGTCTTCTGGAAGGCTTATGATCTTTCATTTCTTCATGAAAATCCTTTTTTCCTATTTTCTTGTGCCTGGGTTGTAGGACTCTAAAATAACTGCTTTGCTTGTGGAAGGCTGCATAGAAAGAGAAGGTTTTGTCCTGTGGAAATACAGCAATAGGGACTAGCAAATCTTCTAAAGCAAAAGGGCAAAAAGGACAGTGGGTAATCCAGTAACTGTGTGAAAGAGATTTATTCTGGAGCACAGACATTGCAGAAGAAAGCATCCAGTTTCCTTCCTTGTGTTGTGAAAATGTGAAACAACAGGAGGACTGAATCCAGAGTGTGCATTCTTGCTGCCTAAGCATTACACTCAGGCTTGCCATGGGTCCACAGGGCTGCCACAGCACTGGGAAAGCTAGAGAGGAAAGCCTGTTGATGTATAGAGGTGAATTCCATTTCTGTGCATTTATCTGTCTCTTCCCCTGAGGTAGTTACTGAAACAGTTGATTTGTGTGAGCAATGGCTGAGATACAGTTTTTACATCTAGCTTGAAGATGATGGCTTCAACAGGTTGGAAATAGAAGGTGGCAAACCTGGGTCCATCCCACCATGGAGCAGTCTTTGAGTCCCTGAGCAATCAGTGGATTGAATGTGGTACCTGCAGAGCTGTCTTTAGGTTTTCAGTTGGAAAGAACACACTCTGCAGTTGGCTCTCCTTAACTTAGTGGGATCCTCCAGCTACCCACATCCTGACTCAGGTAGGTCAGCTGAATCCTCAGGTTGAGAGGATAAAGCAAGGCCTCAGAGAGAGGAGTAAGCAAAAATCTAGTAACCCAACTTGCCATTGAAAGTTCTGCCGTGCTTACTTCCGCCCTGCTTTTCTTGTCTGGTGTTTGGTCTCCTTTCTTTCATACACTGGTGGTACTGAGTTGGGATGAGAAAAGACTTGGTCCATCACCAAGCACTGATTTTCAGTTAATTAATACTTGGCTCTGCAGTAGCACTTTAGAACCATGACTGAAAGATCACTGATGAAAAGTCTAACCTGGCGTCATCTAATTACTGCTTCTTTTGTATGTGCCAAGGACCTAATAATTTGTTACTTCTTCTAAGGGAAGAAGAAGTGATTATGAGTTTCTTATGGGAAGTAGAGGTACCACTGGCTACCATTAGCAGTGCCATGGGTATAAAGGGCAAATCAAGCTTGGCGAATCCTGCCAGGCTTACATTCAACAAAGTCTGGCTCAGGATTTATAGATATTGTTGTCTGGTGACTGACATAAATGGTCCTGTAACAAAAAGCCTTTATGTATTTTTTGCCCTTCTGTTGGTGTCCTTCATATCAATTCTGTCTCATAATGTTTTGCCAGGACATCTTGGAAACTCCTTCTCAGTTGAACTCAGTGAGTTTGTTACTTCCTTGATTTCAGTCTCATCCTCGGTGTTCAACTCTATTTTATTGCCCCATTGCCAGAAAGAAAAAGATGGTTTACCAGGTGTGTTATTGCAGTCTCTCACTGCAGGTCGAAAACCTGTATTGCAGGTTTTTAATATAAAAGAGCTATCTGGTCAGCTGAGAAAATACTGTGTAGTGACAGTTGTGGCTCTGTCACTGGCATCCTTTCCCCTAGGCCAGAAGGTTGTTCTTCCATTAGTCCTGCACCAGGACATGGCTCATCCACAGTGCTCCAGCTGAGTGCCCAGCTACTCGAGGAACAGCACTCTGAATGAAACGCTGCATTGAAGCACCTTGTCCTGGTGGCTGATGGCCAGGTGGAAGTGCAAATATCCCAGAGAAGGAGTTTTACTTTTATTATTCTAAAGAAGAAGTTATATTCCTATTGTCCTGGTAGTATTTTGTTTTTTGACCAGAGCAAGTACAATTGTCGAGGTCTTTGTGTAAGAGCCATGCGTCAGCACACAGTGGTGTCTCTGTTCAGGGAAATAGTCGCTCCCTTGACAGTTTAGTCAAAACTATTTAGGGTGCCACAAATTCAAGAGGCAAATTATAAAACTAAGCTGTATTCATGAATACGAGAAAGCACAGAAACAAAAAGCCAAGTGCTGGGTTTCATACTGGATAGCTCATTAACTTAAAAACAGAGTGTACAAATGTAAATTATAACCCTTGTTATTACTCATAACTACAGTTCAGACGATAACTTGGCAGTTTGCCCACGACTCTTTTATAAACCAGTAACCTCCGGAATAAATTATACATCGTACATAATACATAATTGTCCTTAAAAAGGCAATAATTGTTCTAAAAGGTAGAGTTTGCAGCATGTTTCCCATGAAATGTATGCCACAATGCCAGCCCAGTTGCTCAGGCTCCAAGTTCCTGGATAACCTGTGTGCTCAGCAATACTGGAATTTCAAGCTGCTGCCCCAAACCTGTGGTGTCCCAGTACTATTTCACAAAACCATTATGTATTGTCTTCTTGTATTCTCCTGTGGTATTAGTCTCTGTGCTTCTTCCAACTTCGGGCTATGGCAGATGCCCTCACCTTTCTTTGGTTTCTTCTTGATGAGTCCTGATGTATCAGCCTGGAGGGGCTCATATCATGGGGTAATTGCTGGATTTAAAACAGAGTCTTATTCCCATGCAGTCAACCTAAATCCTTCGTTCTCCCAGAATGAGACACTTGAGCATGGTTTTGCTTTCTAGGGGACACCAGCACAAAGCCAACAATAGAAACACACACCACAAGAAACAGCCTCTTCCCAGTCTCAACACCTGTTCATGTACACAAGATTCTGTGTAGGTTGCTTCAACGCTCAGTATTCTTACAAACATTTAGCAGAGAAGCCCCACACAAAGTCCTACCAAAAAATCCTTTTTTTGAAAAACACGTCTCATAGTTGTTTTTATTTCAGATTTTTTTGGTTTGCAGTTTTATAATGTTAATGCTGGGTTGCCAGTACAAGGCTTTGTTTCTACAATCAAACTTCCTATTAATTCTCTTTGCTTGTAAGATAGACAGCAAGAAGATTTTGTGTACTTTGTCTTNACAAAGAAAATTTTTTTATTTTTTTTTTTTTTTTTTTTTTTTTTTCCCTGTATTTGTCTGCACAAGACACATTACAGGAAACCTTTCACACGGGAGTTGCTGTGTTGCTGTAATAATTGATACTGGAAAGTTATGTGAAGGTTCTTGTGCTAAACAAACTAGCTTCTTCTCAGAATAAAAAGATAAATGGTGGACCTAAAACAGAAAACCCTTTAAAAATGACCTATAGTGTAAGATATATAAACTACAAGGAAAGTACCCCCATATTTTTTATCACAGAAAAGAAAGGTTGCTATTTTTCTACCACAGTAACAGAATAATAATGTGTTCAGTTAGCAAAAACTCATACAGACGAATGTTAAGATGCTAATAGATGTTGCAAGCCAGAACTTGAACAGAGAATTCTGCTTTCCTAATGTGGGTTTTCTGCCCTTCAAATGATTAGATTCTGTCAATCAAAGACTATTTTCACGTATAAAGCTATTATAGTCTGATCTTCCTCATTTCTGAAGGGCAACCAAACTTGAATGATCTTGGTGATAAAATACTAGTTGCTTTATGCCCTGATTTTATAGATGGGTGTTAAAACAAATTTAGTCTTAAACTTTCTGTGGAAATAATTTGAAATGCAATTTGCTATGCATGTATTCATCTTCTCTCCTCTTGCTCTTCAGATTTTTCCATTGATATATTGATTATAGTAGATTAAAAAGGTTATCTCACACCAATTTCCACCATGGCCCATCTCACCATCCAGTCTTCCAGCTGAGCTTACTCTAAGCTATCTAAATGAAGGATCTGAAAGAAAACACGTCTCTGCTCCTGAGCTAGCAGGCTAAATTTAGTAGATGTAAGAATGGTGTTTGAACTGAGTTACTTTGGTGCCGTAGGGCTTGTAGGCTGCCTGCAAATACAATATCCTACTATCCTAGGTTTCAGAGTGATGTTGGAAGTCCAAGCACTTCAGTGGTTGACGCTATTTGCCCCATTCTGAGGTGGGACTAAGCTTTGAGGTGGCTAAGTTAGCTGGCTTTGCCTTCATGGGAATTTGCCCGTGGTAGGGGGAAGCAGAGTGGGAAGGCACCCCAGTGACCAAATGCCATGGCAGCAAGACTCCACCCATGGCTCCATGGCAGCAAGACTCCATCCGTGGCTCCATGGCAGCCTGACCGCCCATGGCTCCATGGCAGCAAGACTCCATCCGTGGCTCCATGGCAGCATGATTCCATCTCCCTGCAGCTGGCTGGGTTGGGGCTCTCACCAGGGCTCATGGTGGTGCAGCCACGGGAGGTGACTGCAAGGGGTAGTCAGTGCAGAGAGCTGAAGAACCCAAATCAAAACACACAAAAAACCCCCCATGAGATGGAATAATTTTCAGCAAGCATGAATTAAAAATCTCAGTGTTTTCTGGCACACTGTTGTGGTTTCTTTCTGTGTATAGCACTGCATGATAATAATAATGTTCTTGTTTCAACCTATGGTATTTCCTGTTGTGATTTCTTAATGGTGTTTATAAGTTTAATTAAAGAAATGCAAATTATTGAACGGCATAAGCACACACAAAAATAAGGTTGAAGAATCTATTCAAGCTCTGTGTTCCCTGCCTTTACGAGCGCTTGATGTCAACATTTGTGTTAGAACACAAACAGTGTTTTTGGGAGTTGCGTGTGTTTTAGACAGATAATTACACTTACATCAGGCATCGCTCTTGCTTTGTCCGGTCTAAAACTCTTGATGGCTTTGGTGTTGCCACTCTAAGACACTTGTCTTTTAAGGGTAGGCTACTATTTCAGGGTTAAAAATAAGTTACCTTATAAGGTTATTGGAAGGTTTACACCTGTAGTGATACAAATAGGATAATCTACTTCACTCTAGTCACTTAAAACTCAGTCTTTCTGAACATATCTGTCAAACTTGTCTGCTAAAGAGGTAAAAGAAAAGGTTGCAGACATGGCTGGAGAAAGTCCACTTCTTCCAAACAATAATCATGGCTTTTAGCTATGGTACTTGATCTAAACAACCTGCTTTTGCCTATACTGTGTGTCTGGAACCACATGCTTTATGGGGTTGTTGGCCAAGAGAGCAGATTTGTTTCCTGTCAGGCTGGATGCAGGGCAGTGTTGCAGCTTACTAAGGCTTACTACCTTAGTCTGAATTTACTTGCATGCTGGAAAATTGGGAAAAACTTTCTGGATACAAGCTCCTCCTGCCCAGACTAAGCATGGCTGGTGTGCTTGCTTCATCTTCTGCCTTCCTCCTTTATGTCTCTTGCACAAATCGGTGTGTATTGGGGTGGCTTAACATAGAATGTGGTGGGAATGCTTAGCTCCCTGCTCTGATGCCTTCCCTGTCCAGAGGTACATCAGCAAGTGCCAGGTACCCTGTCCTTGTCAGCCAAAGGATGTCAAAAATAATAAGTAGCTTTCCCCTGTGCAGCACGGTGCTTCTCAAACGGTGTGGGACAGGTAATTAAAAACATCTTGTTTTTATCTTGCTTTGTCTGTGAGGAAACGCCCTTGGTTAGCCTGTGATTTTAAGCTCTCTCTGTGTTGTGGCAGGAAGGGGTCCCGTCAGCTTGTCCTAGAGTTATGGCCCTCCTTCCCTGGCATGGAGCGCCCGTGCCTGTGCGCCGCAGGCTCCGTACGGCTGGTACCCAGCCGGAGCAGTTGGCATTTCTCTAAGGGCTTTTTTGGTGCTGTCTCATGGAGCTAGGTCTGTCTGAAGACAGCCAGAGTTTAGAGCAGTTAAAGCTTCTGATGGAGATTACCATAATTACAAGTGATCAACATTCAGTGCTTTCTCCCCTCCACCCTCCCTCCCAGCACAGCTTGTCTCAGGTCAGGCTGCAGAGAGGCTGCTTGGAGAAAGTGCCTTCCCAGTGACAGCCACGCTCAGACGCTGTGCCCAAAGGGTGACATCACTGCCTACCTGAAAGGCCACTGGGTTTAGGGTACTGCTGGACTTCACCAGAGGCCACTGAACTGGCACTTCGCTTAACAGTGCTATACTGGTACTCCTTACCTTCATCTGTTCATTTGTATTGTAATGATAAACTCATCGTTTGTCTAGTTGTGATTCTTAAGTGGCATTTCTCACAGATTTACTTAAGAAGGCACCTACAGAAATCCTTCCTAGTAATTTTCCCTCAGTCACATCGCCTCCAGCACTTGCTAATGTTTTGAAGTAATAGCCAAAAAGTCATGGCAGTGAAAAAAGGGTTAAAGGCAAGAAATACAAGTACATCCTGGATAGATGAATCCATTTTTCCACTAATTAATAGCATGCTTCTAACAATGGAAAGCTATTAAAACATGAAGGTATATTTTGTGAATCACATTTATCAACCACTATACATGCTGAAGTTCCATTATTTATTCTGTATTTTTAACATAGTGTATGGATTTTTTCATTCAAATGTGGAAAGTAGCAACAAAACCCTTTTTTCCCCCTCCATTTAAGTACATATTCATGCAAAAATGAAAATGTAATAAGAACAGTACATTCTTATGTCAACAGTAACCTTTAAATGGTGTTCTTTAGATAAAACTGTGAATATTGGAAAAGAAAAAAAGAAAGATAAGTGGTTCCTGTATTCATCTTAGTCCAGAATCTATTCTACCCACTGCTGGTTGCTGGCATTGTTTGATGATATGACAGAGAAACAGAGTATCAGATTATTAGAAAAGGAGATTCCCAATTTAATAGTTACTTGCAGAAATCAAAGTATTTTTTTCCTTTATCTTAACATCTCAAAAATAAGTAGCTGTTAAATTTCAAATTGTGTAGCCTTCATGATTTATCATCATATCATGGATGCATTTGGCTGTCTAACATCAGGGAATCCAATAACTCCCATCACATAAGAAGAAAAGAGAAAATCCTATTGGATAATGGTTTGCATTCTCCCCTACAGTGATTTATTTCTGTCACAAGACTTAATTTTATCACGAGGCAGATGCTCCATCTATATCAATGCAGTACATTCCTGCATTCATTTGTTTCACACCAAAAACGTACCTGATCTATTTTCCAATGCAGTTTGGCTTATTTAGTACACGGAGTGATTAGATGGTGTTTAATCACATGTGTAATTTCTAGTCTTCATAATTCTCAAGCATAATAAAGCGAGGCCTATGTAAAGAAGCATAATATTAAATTAAATTGCAGAGAGTAGCAGTTAGAGATGCAGCTGGCATTAACGTTTCGATCTCTAGCATGTCACGGCAGAGCACGTCAAGTGGAATAAGCTGAGCTTACTCAGGTGATCAGGTGATCAAGCCCAAGGAGAGTGTGCCAAACCTTGCCTTGCATTAATTTCTCTCAGGTTATAATGAAAAAAATGGTCATTGCACCTTCTCCTTTGGAATCTGCAGCTACTCCAAGTGCAGAAAGCTTATCCTGTGTGTTTCAACAAGAAATGTGTCTCCTATCAACACTTTCCCCCACCCCTCCGTCTGCCACTTAATACCGATTATACTCTCCTGAATAATCATCTTTATTCAGCGGGGCAGCTGAGGTCCGCAGGTTGGGATCCTCTGCCAAGTGCCATTACGCCATGGGAGTGGGCTGTGGCTACTTAGCCACCCTTATCTGAGCCGCTGCTGGCCTGGAGAGCTGAGCCACCTCCCTGGGACGTGCAGCAGTCCCAGGGAAGGGCTGTCAGATTGCTGAACTTCTCAATCAGCAGAGGATATATGTGATTCCTGTTTTGACATTCTGCCTGGAGGACCATCTATTGTCAGCCGCTATTGACAAGTGACAGCAGAGCTGTGACTTACAGGAAGTTTATCTTCTTCTTTTCCTTTCTTTTTTTTGCTTCCCTTCTCTTTTTATAAATAAGCCTTGACCAGCTGCCTCTCCCTTTGGTATGGAGCATGGACAAGTGAAGGTAGGAGCAACAGAAAGTTTCCCAAATTTACAATTTTGTAGTAACACTACAAGGGAATTAATAGATGGGGGAAGAGACTGAGATAATGACAATTCTCTAAATAGCTGTTGTACTATTGAGCTTCACTACTTCAGTTAATTAATCAGCACGTTGCTGGCAACTCTAGGGGAGATACTTGTTAGATACTGGTAGCAAATAGACAATGCTTCCATATCATACATGTTCAACAACATCTAATACAGCAATAACTTCCCCAAAAGATGGCAGAGAATACGGAGGCTCGTAAAGGTGCTCCCAAAGCAGCATTTAATATCCTGGTACATATGAATGTGCTACATATGCTGCCTACTTTATTATTGCTCTCTGGCCTAAAACACTGTGAACTAACAACAGTAAACTTTCACACGTTCACTAGAGGTGTTTATCTGAGGTAGCATTCCTATAACTATATTTATAGAAGTACTGTGTATGAGTGCCCACCATTCATTGCTGCATTTGTGTAGGATTTGAGAGACCATATATTCTAAATTATTCTACTCTCTGTTTTGCTTCAGGATGATAAATGGACAAACATAGATCTTTCTTGCAAAGATGTGCTGCACAATGTCCAAATGTGGTTAAGATAAAAAACTCAGTCGTGAGAGTGCTGAGTCTACACATTGTCTTTAAGATTTCCCTCTTTTCTCTTTTGCTTAAAAAGGAGATTCTCTGCATCCTACCTATTAAGGTGATTCATATTTTATGAGGAATAGTGCACAGAAAACTTAAAGCAATGAAATTACATGTCTACAATTGTAATATGTTTTATATTTTAGTACAATCCTAAAATTGCCAATAATGAATGTTAGCTTCAAGTTAAAGACAAAACTGGTTTTAAAAAAAAAACCGTAACAGCCCTGTTAGGACAAAAATTCCCTCCTCCCTTGCTGATTTACTGGTAAATTGCAATTCAATGACAGTAGTTCCTTTTTTAGACCTCTTCTCTTTCTTTGTTCACTTTTCTGATTTAACCCTCTTGTAGGTTAGGCAGTAAATTGCAATGGAAATGACAGCTCTTAAGAGACTGAAATATATTTGCTGTCAAATGTTCCACACATGCTCAGTTTAATTTTTCAGTCGACCTTATTGATTTATTAAGAATGATTGTAGCCTGAATATCACTTCGTATACATAGTTGTCACATAAATCTGCAATATTACTGGCATATAGTCATGTCCATTGTGGAACTTAGGGAATGAGTTTAAATGTTTAGTGTGGTGTTTGTGGAGTTTAGCACCAGGTGGTTTTAGGGGTCAGGGGTTGTTCTCAGTCCACCTGAGGCCTTGTGGAGATGCAGGTGGAGGTGTAACCTCAGGTAGGATTCACTGATGCAGTTGTAGGAGCCACCGGTGCTCTAGAACAGGGCTCAGAGTTGTACTAAACAATTTATGTGGACAATTTATCCAGTCTGCCGCCACGTACTGATGTAGACAATTATAGCTCCAGCTCTTTAATGAAACGTACATTATGGTAGAAAGAATATCATAGCTTCTATTATACTCAGGGGAACTGTAAAGAGAAATGTCCTTTTTTAAATTAGCTTTACAGCACTGAAGCTTTTATGTATTTACATGCAAGTACACCATTAACCCAAACTACTTGTTTTGAACTCTCTCTATTGTCAGCTCTTGGGAAGTGACACAGACTGGTAGAAGAACTTCTTTTGTGCCTACCATTATGCATTACTGGCATTTTGTGTTAATGGGAGCCTACTAAAACTTCCACTTTGCTGCAGTTGTTCACACAACAGTGAGAGCAGGATGCTTTCTTAATCCTCCCTAATCTGTAGCAAAAACCTCAGATAAAAAAGGACTTTTTGTCTAATCCGGCTTCTCAGGTATGGTTTACTTTAGATTTGAGCTATAAATATCTTTCTTTACTTTGTTCTTTACTTTGTTCTTCTGAGAAGCAAACTGTTGAAAATGGGGCACGGATTCTTTCTTCAGCTGCCCATTTGAGAAAGAGAAAAAACACTTTTAATTTGGAAAAGAGAAAAATAAGGACAAGGCTTTGGGTGGGTGCCCTCCAGTTAGTGAATGCATCCTGTTGGAGAGCTGCCTGTTGCCTTATTAACCCCCAGGCAGCCATGGGCATGAGGAACCCAGTGCTGACTGCTATTGAGCATCAGGAAGGTTCAGCCTCTGTTTCCAAAGGTTGAAGACAGTTCTATCTGTACCTGAAGGAATTGTCTCCATAAACCTTTGTTTTAACATTTAAAAATATATATTGCACATTTGCTCTTAATAATTCTTATTTACTAAAAATGAAAATAGCATTATGAAATAAAGAGAAGGGGTGGGGGAAAGACTATGCTTGGAATGAAAGAAAATTAACAGCTTTGCCACTGACTTCTGTCAACTCAATATTTCATCTGCATTTTCTTTATGTATAATACTCCATGTCTCAGAAATAGTTAAATTACAGTAGTTTTTCAGTAGCAGGCCAATCCAAACAGAAGTGAACTCAACCCGATTGTTTTCTTTTGTTGCCTGTAATGATGCCAGATGAAATATCTCCTCCACTACAGTCCAATTTCTTAAGTACTGTTTCTTATCTGAGGATGGAATTTGGAAAGGAGTAGTTAAAAAGTGAAGTAAATGCCAGAGAAATTAATTGGAATTACTTGATAAGAGTGGATATAAAATTAATGGACTGTCTGAAGACTTTCCATTATTCCTGGTTTCTTTTGCAAACTTGGAGGGGGAGAGGGGATTAAAAATGGATATAAGAAAATTGCTAATGAGAATTTACATGATATCCCAAACAGACTTCAACAGTGAAATGTAAACAATGTAAACCAGGCTTCAACAATGACATGTAAATCATTGTTCCCTGGTAGCAGTGTTACGATCATCTCCATATCCAGATGAGGGTGTCTGTTTAAGGTTGCCACTGAGCTAAAAAAAAAAAACTTACATAATTTACCCGGGCATGGAAATTGCACCTGATTTACCACAAACCCCCAGATTACAGCAATTCCTAGATGGCTTTGTCCAGTCTGAATCAATTTTTCCTTTGTTTTGGAAATCTACTGAAAAAAATGCCTCCTTCTGAGGAAAAAGAAAAATGTCAGAGCCCTGCCAATAGGATAATTCTGAAACCTGTAATGTTTTCCATGTACTTAATGCAGGGGATGGGTAAAGGGTGGATTTTATAATCCCTTGAAACCATGTGTGTATATCATAGATATAAAATGTATATAAAATGGGAGAGAAAAGGTTGAATTTGGATCTATAGTCATTTGGAGTCAGAGAGTAATGATGAGAATGTCATCTGGTAATGAGGGGCTAATGGGGCTAAACTTCATCAATTAAATTCTTTCTCTTTTATAGATTCATAGATTATAATGCCAGAAGGGAATACTGTGATAATCTAGTCTGACCTCGTCTTACAACATATACTATCAAACTTCCCTGAAATAATTCTTGTTTGAACAAGAGCATTTATTTCAGAAATAAAGCATCCAACCTTGATTTAAAATTGCCATGGTTGGAAATGCCTGAGAAACCTTGATGAATTGTTGGAATGGTTAATTATATCTGTCTGTTAAAGGGACCCACCTTCTCTCGCCTCTGATATTTTCTCTCTTCAGAAGGAGCTGGTGAAGGGGGGTCTTTGTGTGTTGTGGATGTGACTGGCTGTAGGTCACCTGGAGGCTTCCCGTCTTCAAATCTGTCAAACCTGATTTCTTTCTATGACAAGGTAACCCACCTAGCTGATCAAGGGAAGCCAGTTGATCTAATAATTTTGGCTTTCAGTACAGCCTTTGATCCTGTCTCTCACAGGATTCCTCTGGACAAAATGTCCAACACACCTGGATAAACACATCATGGTGTGATGGGTGAGCAGCTGGCTCATGGGTCAGGCGCAAAGAGTTACAGTCAATCAGGAGTGACATCAGAGTGGTGACTTGTAACTAGTGGGGCTCCACAGGACTCCATCCTTGGCCCTGTGCTCTTTAACATCTTCATAAATGACGGATGCCTGACTGGGAGGGATACTAAGCAAGTTTGCAGATAATGCAAAGCTGGGAGGAGCTGTTGACTCCCCCAAAGGCAGGGAGGCCCTGAAGAGAGACCTCGGCAAATCAGAGGGCTGAGCAATCACCAACCACAAGAAGTTCATCAAGTGAAAGTGCTGGATTCTGTACCTGGGATGCGGTAACCCTGGGGGTATGTACAGACTGGGGAATGAGATGCTGGAAAGCAGTGCAGCAGGAAGGGATGTGAGAGCCCTGGTCAGTGGAAAGTTGAACCTGAGCCAGCAGTGCCCTGGCAGCCAGGAGGGCCAAGAGTGTCCTGGGGTGCATCAGGCCCAGCATGGCCAGCTGGGCAATGGAGGGGATTGTCCTGCTCTTCTCTGAGCTGGGGCAGCCTCACCTCCAGTGCTAGGGGCAGCTTTGGGTGCCACAATGTAGGAAAGATAGGAGGCTATTAGAGAGTGTCCAAAGCAGGGCAACAAAGATAATGAAGAGCCTTGAGGTCGAGTGGTATGAGGAATGGCTGAGGTCACATGGCTTGCTCAGCCTGGGGAAGAGGAGATTGAAGGGAGACCTCAATGCAGTTACAGCTGCTCATGAGGGGAAGAGAGGCAGACGCTGATCTCTTCTCTGTGGTGGCCAGTGCCAGGATCTGGGGGAACGACATAGAGCTGTTCAGGGGAAGTTTAGATAACATATTAGAAAAACAGTAGTAGGGCACTGGAACAGTCTTTCCAGGTAAGTGGTCACCAAGTTTATCCAAACACTTCTTGAACTCTCTAAGGCACATGGCGTGATATTTGAGGCTGTCCTGTGCAGGGCCAGGAGTTGGACTTCGATGATCCTTGAGGGTCCCTTCCAACTCAGAATATTCTGTGATTCTGTGACTCAGATAGGCACTTGAAGCAGTGGGGAGAATGAGTGAGTTGGAGCTTCCTGAGTTAGGTATGGGTGTGTGCTCCACCTCATCTCCCAAGGGCAAGCATGAACTTGGAATGTACAGGGGCATTCCACATGGACATCCTTGCAGTGCTCTGCAGCATGAGGGATGTGGGATTTCCTCATTGGCTGCCTGGAGCAGCTCAGCATCCTGTACAGTTTTTAGTGTTCTGAGCCTTCCTGAGTGCTCTTGTACCATGGTAAGGAGCTACTCTAGTTCAGGCACACCTTTTATTTCAGGATATCAACTCTCCATGTATATCAGGATGTGTTGTTATCAACTGAGTAACAGCCAGGGAGCTGTTCCTTGGTGTGAAGGACACAGTTTGCATACTGGGACTTTAATGCTTTAGAGGCTTGCCAGTGATAGTTATAAGGACAAAATTCTCTTGGAACAGATACTGTTTAGAATTGCTTTACTTGACTGTCTTTCTCTTTTTTGCAATACTGTCTGTCTCTGCCTCTCTCGTTTGAGAACCAGTTTTACATCAGGATATGGGGCAGGGGTGGACTGGAGAGATGCTACCTGAGTCCAGAGGGCCTCAGTTGCCTTTGCAGCTTCATTCCTAACTCAGTCACTTCCTCATGTTCACCTGCTTGCCCTTTCTCACAGTAGTTTCCCTGCCAAGAGACATCCTTTGGATGTGGCCGAGATACAGTGAACACTCCATAGGAGCTAGCAGGGAGCACTGAGAAGAGAAGGAAAGGGCAAACTGACTCTGTATCATGCTTATCCCTGTTCTCAACTCAGCTGCTTCTGTCACTTGCCTCTTCAGGGGAGGGGGGAATGAGATGTATTTCAGAGTACTTTTGGAAGTACAGAAGGACATGTCAGTGCAAGGGGTAAATCACGGATGTAGCAAAGCTTTGTCCTCTATCATAAAGCTTTCTCTATAGCCCAGCCCATGCCTGAGCTGACCCAGCCCCATCACGTTTCTGCTCTGAAAATGCAGTGCCCATTTAAGAAGTACTCATCTAGAAAATGGAAGTAGAAAGATTTTCTGAGAGACCCAGAAGAAAAATTATTTCAGTTAGTAATTAAATAGTATTTGCACATGTCTAACATTTTAATATCAGGCAAGATTTTTCAGGCACTAGAAAGTCCTGAGCTACTGATTTGGATGTCTTAAAAATCAGGGACATAAAAATAACTGGACTCAAACATGGGAATGTGAGATTCTGGAATGGAGAACCTGGCTCTCCAGGTCATGAAACCCATTTCTTACCTTCCTGGAATTTTCATGTGGCTCAACCCAGTTTCTCTTCATGTTCTGCACACTTTCTGCAAGTAGAAAATATTTTGTATTGAAAAGAGTATTTTTCCTGTAGTTCTGTGAAAAATGATTTTTACTTTTCCAGTTGGCATAATCAGAAACCCATTTAATTATCAGGCCTATTCCATTGTGAACATACTCTTTGTGGGATTGAGATTACCCATTTCACGCAGTGAGAAACAAAGACCCTCCATTTGGCAGCAGGAGATACTCAGTTCAGTCCTGAAAGGGCTGACCCATCAGACCCATCAGGCTGTCATTTAATTTTTCCTGAGAACTGAAATTCTAAGGGAATGAGGATTTCTTCTGGCCAGGACTTAGGGCAGCCCTTAAAACTGGTCAAATGAAGATTTTCAGTTTATATTATAAGGGAAATGAATATTTATGTTTTTCTATAAGCTGAAAAACTCTTGAGCCTCCTCAGGAGGAGTTTATGGCCTTTCATCATCTTCATTGATCAGGATCAACATTAATCAGGTAAATTAATCTGCAAACGCCTTTGCCTCTCACCATCACAAAGCAAAACTCCTCGTGTCCTGTCCTCCAGCATTTTCATCAGATTTTTTTGGCTGAGAACAGAAGTTAGAGAACACAGAAGGCATCCACAGCTCCCAGGAGAGATTGCTTCAGCTACAAGCGTTTCCTAAAGAGCTTCCTATGTCAGTGGTACCTACACTTCTCCAAAGAGTCAGTATCACCAAAACACAGGCCTGTGAACCTCTGGCCCTTCTCGAAATGCCTGTTGCTGCTCCTCAGCTGGAGCTCTGTCTCCAGAGCGGCCAGCTGTGCTCCTGCTGCTCTGAAAGGGTAGATAAATTGGGTTTTCAAAGGCAGATGGCAGTTTCTTATGGATAATGTAGTATTTCAGTAATTACTGTAGGAAAATGTTGTAGCCTAATATGTATTAATTCTGCTACTATAATCTAAAATGTATTAATGTTGTGGCAGTACTATTCTGGTTAATGGTTGCATTAATACATACTCTGTAGGTATTACAGTACAACTGCATTTATATTGCATGCTTTACCTTAATGTTTACGATAGTATTACTTAAAAAATTCTAGACAAAGTTGCCTGATTTCATGGGTGGGTCCTACCACAAATAGTAGATTTCATGCCTTGTGGCACAATTATTAGCAAAGTCATATGTGGGAGTCATTAGTACAGCTTAATAGTTATCAATACAAATTTTACGAGCAATGAAACCGAACACCAGTCTCTCAGCAGTAAAGCTATTAGGATACATAATACATATAGCATTTGTATTGAAGTTTCTGACCATGATGGGATTTTTACCCCAACATTCCCCTAATTAGGGGTTTTCTGTCTCTCAGAGTCCCGTACCAGCGTTGAGAAAATGAGATGGAACCTGTGGCTCGGTCTTCAAAGGTGTTTATTCTATTTCTTATCTCAAGGTCTTAAGGCAGTCTCAGTGCACTGAAGGAAAAGCAGCTACAGGAACATGGACACAGGGTGCAAGGTCGTTTTAAAGATTTCTAATACAATTAACTCTAAAAACGTAATATATTTATGGTTTTGTGCCAATTACTATCACCTATTCTAAACACGCAATTTCTACCTCGATTTCATTCTACCAGTGTCCTCCATGCTACCGTCACAGCAGAAGTGGAGTAGACAAAGAAGAAGATGAGACAACGCTCAAAATTCTCCATCTTGCTCTGATCTACTTCCATATTAAAAACCCCAAACTACAAATTTTCATCCTGTGACAAACTAAACTAACTCTATTTTAAATCTTTGTTATTTTTTAATTAATCTATGAGGGGTGGAAGTTTTTCCCATGGACTAAGGTCAAAGACAATGCTTTCCTGGGGTCCAAGCCAGGGTCCCAGACCCCCCAGGGCAGTTTGAGGTGTTTTCCACATGCCCTGGACTCCAACGTGACAACTTTATTTCTTCCTGTGTATCAAGTTCAGTTGGTTGTGAGAGTGCTCAGGTGCTCTAGAAAACTAGACTGGGTAACAGAAGTTTCATGAGGACCCAGGCAGGATTGCACAAGTACCTTCTTACCCACAAGAACAGACCAAAACATGAAAAAAAGTTACGTCCAGAAGTATCATAAATGCAACCCATGGCTAGTGCATTATACTTCCTTCCATATGCTTTAGGTATACTCTGTATAGCTCTCTGCTGAACTCTTGGGGAAATAAAGCAGCTCCAGGCTTCTCAAATGTTAAGATCTTTGGTTTGATTTCTCACATGCTTGCAAGATTTTGATTGGAGTTTTTCAGCCATGAAGATATCCATTATATAGACTCCTGCATGCCCTTCCCTGCCAGGAGCCACTCCAGACAGGAGTTGTACTTAGGGACCAGTCCAGCTGGAGGTACAGGGAGGCTCCACTTTGCCCACTCACTATTTCAGAGGCATAAAATACACTGCCCTGGGAGGAAACAAATCCAACCATAATTCTTATTGCTCTTTTCTGATCTCGGTTGTACTGTTATCTAGAACTATATTGCATATTTTAGGCTATAACACTCGCAGGATCTGTTTAAAGACAATTAAAATACAAAATTTAAGGTTCCATGGGAGTATAATTTTATATGATTTACTGTCTGGCTTTTGCCAAGCACTCCATTGTCACCAGCATTAACATTTGGTAAATAACTGAATTTAAGAAGTGTGCTAGCCCCAAGGTATTATCCACACCAGTCTTTTTTTCTTTATCTGCTTTGGACAAACTGTTTCATATATTGAAAATTTGTTAACTAACAGAATAAGGCTTATACAAAAGGGCTTAGCATTTAACATTTTCACACACTATTGAATTGTTAAACTTCAAAGATTCTTTCCTTCTGATTGCTAAGCCTTAATTAAAGCAGATTGCAAAATAGTAAGTGTACAGTGAGAGATTTGCAAGGAGATATTTGGAATCAGAAAATCTCAGCAATGGTTTAGCTACATTTTCTTCTGACCTTTGAGCACAGAATTTACCCCAGCTGAGGCTCTGAGAGTAAATCCTGATGGCATTAAAGTCGGTAGCAAATTCACTCAATCTCTGGAAAATAGGTCCTACAATTACAGACTTAAGAAGCTCAGTCTACTTACTTTGTCCAAGAGGAGGATGTGAGATGATGGTCTACAAGGTATTACCTGACCATGATACTTTCAATAGTGGATAGGATAGCTCCTTAATTGAGGACAAAAAGGCAGGCTGAGATGCCAGGGTTAAAAGATGATCCCATCAAATTCAGAGGAGAAATTGGCCACTCTTCCTCAGGAGTCAGATCTCAAACTTCTTTGACAATGAGTTGGTTGGGAGGGGAATGAGTTCCCTGCTGTGAGCTTTTAAATCAGATTACAACTTCAGAGCCTTTTTTCCCTAGGTGGCAGAGGACCCTGCTGAGATCCTGGCTAGGACCTATGGAAAGTCTCCCTCTGCTAAGTGTAATCAGAAGTTTGCCCCCAAGAAGTTTTATCAGTTTTGGCCTTGCAGCTTCCAGCCACATCAAATCTCACCCAAGCAGTGCTATTCCCATCAACTGTGCCATGGACATGTGGGTATATATGGCACATGCTAGTGACAAGAGAGGTGACAGGGAGTAGCTAGAAAAGCAGACTGAAACAGCATGTGGGTGAGACCCAACCTATGTTAGGCTGCCCAAAGCATAATGGTCCCAAAACCTGCCTATTATCAGGGGACAGGGGATAGCAGTTACTGCACTTCAGTGAGTGACACATCACTTCTGAAAAAACATTAGAATTTCCTCCAAAATTAAAATTTCCTCCCCAGAGACTGCTTGGCTGGGATGGGGGTTAGTGCTTTCCAGCCAGTCCCTCATCATCCTTCCCTGGTGAGCAGCAAGGCATCTGCCCCATGCCCCACAGGGACCTGGGGGCAGGTTCCACATGCTGTGTCTCCCATGTTACCTGGGACTTGATGTGGCTCATCAGGACTGCCGACAAAATGGAGTGAGGGGAAGTTATCCGGGCATGTGACCTCATTTGCAGTAAAAAATGGTTTCCTGTAATAACACAGGTTATTATTCAGAAGATAGAATGGAAGGAGGATTAAGATTCAGTCATAATTGTGTGTTTGGTGTTGTGTACTGTACACAGAGGATGATGTACCTAAATTACGTATCCCCAAAGGCTCCCTGACAAGCAGTCTGTGAGAGTCTCCAATAGAAAAAACCCCAAACCACTGCCTTTTAAACCTGCCATTAAAAAGACCAATCCTATAAGCACTATTTTGTTAAAAATAGTTTTGAGGTATTTCATCCAGCCATATTTTCTCAGATCTTGCGATTCTTTACAAAGGGCTTTATTTCTGAGAATTTAAGTAAAAAAAAGTCATTGTATTTAAAGACAAACTGATGGGGATAGCTATAAGGAAAACTATTGTGAATACCCCTTTTTTTTCTTTATCCAAGCTCCATTCATCTCATGCAAATGTTTCAGAAGCAGTTTTTCTCTGCCTTAAGGCATTTCAGTTAAAGCTCAGATACATGATGGTAAAAGCTTTACCTTATGGCTTTTTACTCTGAATTCCCTAATATTCAGCAGCAGGTTTAGGACATCAATAGGTAGCAACGATTAACATGAAAAAGTGAATTAAATCTTTTTTCTCTTGAGAGAATTCACATTTTCCATATTGTTTTAGGAACACTTTGCTCCTTCCTTCCTTACTGTCAGAGATAGGTCTCTGTTACAGGGGCTCAGTAGGATTTCCCAGAGGCATATTCCCATGCCTGCAGCTTGACAGGAATCATGGCAAAAATAAAATCTACATTTTGATTATCATTAGAACTGGGAACAAGTCTGTTCTTAACTTAGCATGATGCACCAAGGTGTTCCAATAGTATTTTTGGTATGCAGCAGTATTTAGAAAGCAACTGTGATACTCTGTGAGTGGGGTTTGCAGCTGATGACACTGGCCTGACAAATACGAGATAGTTCAAATAGACTTTTACTTACTCCAGTTATTCAGTGCTGAAACTATACAATTAGTTGTAAATCCCTGGGATTACTCTCTTCCTTTTCTAAAAAGGAAAAAAAACCCCCACTTTTCATGGCTGTGTAGGTTTCTGCTGTTTAACACTTAAAAGATCACTTTAAAATGACATGACATGCTTTGATGATTTTCATATGGTATTAAAAATCAGTTATGTCATTGATTTTTGTGATATGTTAAGAGTAATAGTTATCCAGTTTGCATTTGTGGAGCCAACCAAGTCTGTTCTAGTTGATTGGAGAAGAGGCTTTTGCATTGTGGATTTTAAATGATGCATTTACAGGAAACAGGAGAATTTTCTCTAATACTTCTGTAATATTGCAGTATTACTGTACAATACCACGGTATATTTATGAAATACTGATATTTTCACATAGATTTTTTTTTCCAATAATACTGGGGCTAGTCTTTCCAACGAGCCAGCCAGTAGATTGACCAAGACTTCTGAGTGTGGGACAATGTAAAAAGGTGGATGCTATTTAAAAGTAGGTAAAAGAGAAAAATCCAAAACCCAAGCAAACATGGGTTAGTGATTTTCTGCCATGGTTTCACAGCCTCTCAATGGGCTCCAGTTGTCTTTTCTGCTTTGCAGTCTAGTGGGCTACTTCTAGGCTGAGGTTGATATTATGGATTTGCATGTGGTGTTATTTTAATAACATACACATATATACCATAGTGCTGATCTGGAAAGAGAGGAAGAAAAGTGTCTCATGAAACCTGTGATAGAGGAGGTGATGTGAACCTAGGGAAGATATCTAGATTATATCTCGCCCTCATGATTTAAGCACATAGTGAACTAGGCCTCCTGAAGTAAATACATGCATTATGAACAGAAGTCCATGTAATTTAGGTTCCTAATCCCTAATTAATTAGATTTCTAATCCAGATCTCCCTCTGTGCTTTCAAAGGCATCTACTTCTCTTTGTTGATTACAGAGAAAATTTCCACCCTCATCTCCAAAAACATGATGGAGTGGGTTAAGCAATAGTGATGAAGAAAGCCTGGGAAACTGCAGTTACTGGGAACAATGGGATGAAATTTGATTAAAATATGGAACTTAAAAATTATGCAGAAGTGTCTGTGTGTATGGGTTTATGATGGAAAGGGGAAACTTTTCAGAAGCACCAGAAAAAAAGAAAAAGAAAGGAAATTTTTCTACACTCAGATTGCACAAGGCTGTTCATAGCCATCACTCATATACACTCCCTTCAGTTTAGCTACTGCTTAATAATTTTCTGTGATGCCTATTTTCAGTGGAACTTCTAACAACTTAATGAGTTGTTCGTTGACCATTGGAAGTTTGAAGGCAGAAAACTTTCCCAAAAAGTAGTACTAGAGGCATTTGAATTCTGCAGAACAACAGTGGCTTCAAAACTTAACTTCAGAGGTCTGGTTCCTGCCTGGATTCCCAGTTTGTTTGCAATCCAGTTAGCTAATCAAAAATGTGCAACATTTTCACTTGCCTAAGTTGCAGCAGCTGTATGAATACCAAACTGTTATTCTGGGTAATCAAACAATGGGAAATTTGTTTATACTGTGTTATTGTTAATTAATTTACATCCAGAAGTACTTCAAATATATATGCAAACATACATTAATCATATTTTAAAGGTGAATGTGGGAAGAGCAGAGCTTGTAAGAGTAGCCATGTAGATATAGAAACCATTAATGCTTCCGATGCCCTGTGGTAGGAAGAAATATATTAAAAATTGATTTTTGGTTTCTGCTTTTTTCTTGGTAGCATTTACAATAAAGGATATAGCAGAAAGTAGTCCTTAAATTGATATTTCAAAGCTTTTTATGTTGGTGATATGTTTTTCTGTATTGTTAATGGGTTTATATAGCAGAATAAAAAGGTCAGCTTTTGAATATGATGGTTTTAGTCTTATATTAAAAAAAAAGAGATTAGCATTCATGAATTATTTAAATATCAACCAAAATATTTGGCACGGTGCTACAGTAAGTGGTATTTTTAAAACAAGGCTCATAGGAGTGTGCTGTCCTTTAAATGTAACATAAGTGCTGTGCAGGAGGGTGGACAACATCAACTCTCTCTCACCTTGTAGCAAGGTGTTGCTTGCTGCTGTATCTGCACATGGTGTGCAGTGAGTGATGAGACAAGTATTTATGGGACTTTCATTGCCGTGGTTCAGTCTTCACCTGTTTACACTTCTATAATTGAAGAACCTCTCTTCATCCAAAAAAAGTGAACTATAATGTGTTTCATAGCCTCTCCCAGTTCATAGCCACACTGCACTGAGCAAGCAGCCCTGTCAGATTGTTTTCTTTTAAAAAGCTGCTTTGGAAAATAGCTGTGCTTCCCAGCTTTCGGGTATGTCTGAAACATGACTCCGAGAAACCACAGCAGTATGGAGTTGCTCTAGATGCATTCCCATTAATCAAATCCTTACTCTAACACTTTTTTAATAACTTTTGGAAATAATATGTGTTTTTTAATTATTTCATAAAAGTAGTGTTGTCAGGTGGTAAGATTTACAATGTTTTGTGCTGATTCAGCAGAATTCTTCAGGGATATGATTCTGGGGTTTGTTTCTGTACAAATATTTTTTAAACCTTCAATACAGTCATAATATTTTGAAGTGCTAATTGCCAAACCTCCTAAAGTGTATAAAGAATGGCATTTCGTACAGCATCATTGATCATATTTTTAGGGAGCCCACTGATGGATTAATAAACTTCTGTAACCTTCTGTGCAAAAAACACATTGATAATAAATGGACTGTAATCTAAAAGCCTACTGCTAAATGGATTGAAGTGGCAGCAGTAACTGAAAAACTGAATAATTATAATATCCTGAAGACAAAACCCTAGTGTGAAAGTTTACTTTCCTGGTTAAGCTCTTTGCAAAGAGCTGCTCATGAAGGTCAGAAACATGTCCTCTGGTGGTTCCCACTGCTTGGCTTGCCAGTGGGGCAGTCAGAACGAGTGGCAGTGGGACTGGGCAGTCCATTCAACCTGGAAAGAGCCTTTCTACAAATATTCATTGAAATTTTTCTAACTGATGCCATTCAGTGCGCTGTGGCAAAATGTTTAGTGCCTTTTGAATGGCATAGCAGCTGTAGTACATGAAAAGTAAAAATTTACATAGTAGGTGAAATAAGGTATGAAAAATAATCAGTAATTTTAAATCAGATACCAAACAAAAAGGTGTCACTTAGCACTGGTTTAAATTTTTGCAAACTTAAACTCTTGTTCCTTGAAGTTTGATTACCACATACCCAGATGGACTCATTTTAACATATTTAATCATGATGAATACAATTGAGTCTTATTTACATTTATGTTTAATTTCGTCAGATAGCAGGTTGAAGACAGAGAGGGAGACAGGAAGGATTATGATACACTCTTTTACATGCAGGCTAGTGTTGAGTCAACTTTCTCATCAAGCCATACATAACCTGCTAGGACATTCCTCCACCCTTTTACCTCTGAGCTTATCAGCTAAGCAAGGAGTATTTCTGGAAAGGTTTTTGAGCCTTTGTCCTCACAAATGACGTATGGGACTTGGTGGGTTGCCTCTGAGATGTTGTATCACTGTATTAAAGGCCTCAAATTCTAGGGCTTCCCATGACAGTTCTGCATCTGCCTTATTTTTCACATTTATTTTTCGTGTTTTTAGGATGCAATATTATACTGTCGAGTGGTATCGCTAATGTAATTCAGTATCAGCACATGACATAGTATGAGAAAAATAATTGTCTGGACCCTACATCCATCTATCTATCTATCTGTCTATCTATCTATAATGTATATCTACATATAAAATATATCTAGATATATTAAAAATATATATAATATACACACAAACATATTTATCTACACATGTATTTATTCATATGTATCTGTGTATAGAAAGGTTTTGCATTCTAGTCACACCCTGTGGTACCATCATACCCCTCTACCCACCATGTCCACATCAGTTCTGTTTTACTATGTTGTGCTGCAGGAAAGGGTAAGACCCGGCCAATACCAGTCTCCTACTATACGGGTCTCTACAGCACTGCTGTCCTCTGTCCGGCTACGCAGGATTTTGGAGTGGTTGGAGTGAACAGGAGTCAGCAGGATACAGTCTGCAGGCGACCCTGTCACAAGTGATGGTGCTTACCCAGTGGTGAATGCATGTAGCAACCTCAGATGCACAGCAGCCATTTTCAGACTGGGACTTCCCTGGGAAAGAAGGGACACAGGGCAAACCATGATTTTTTAGACCCTTTCTTTTATCATAATTGATGTTTCCATCTTATTCTTCTGTTCTTCTAAGTTATGACATTGTGTCCAAAACGACATTATGATATTCCCTCAAAATGTCAGGGCATGAATGAGTAATTTCTCCTGAGCGAATCCCCAAAGGGACAATTTGAACTCTCTCTGCTCCTGCTATTGAATCCCATTCAATTAAATGTGGAAATCCACAGTCAGTTAAATGTGGAAGAGGAAAGCTTCATGGGATCTTGCCTGAAAGGCATCTGTTAGCAGTAGGAAAACATTGAAGTCAGCACTCTTTAGTGGTGTTTCTTTTGTAAGACATACATTAAAAGAGCTGAAATCTCTTGAGATGCTTGTGATAAGCGCTGATATTAAATGCCACACTCCTATCATGCTTCTTTAAAGGTGAGCATTATTAATAGAGCACTGCGTCTTTCCATTGTGCTTTGGCTGTCTTAATTCTTTGGTTTCTCATGGTTTCTCTCAGGTGCTTTGATGACTGCTGTGTCTAGTGTACCTGTTTTCTGAAATCAGAGTAACTATGTCTTGATGCAGAAGCAGCTCTCCCCTTCTTCACTTTTAAGGAAAACAGCTTACACTAGCATGTTAGATGGCTTTGGTTACTTCAGTATCTATCTGTAATAAAAAGCTTGGGGGTGGTGATGCTGTTGTTATAGCATCATCGTCATCATCATCACCATCATTGTCATCCTGGGATCTAGTGGTAGCCAACCCTACTCCAAGTCCTTTACCTTAATTTTTTTCTGGAAGGCATCTGTGTTTTGCTCCTCTGTGACTGAAGCCTGTACATCTTTTCTTAGCCCTGCTTAATCAAAGCTGTTGTGATCCCAGCCAGCCTCCATAAAGAGCTTTAATATGCACAATGCTCAAAGCAATCCTCATTTTCAGACCGTCAGCACACTAAATAGGATGTTTGTGGTGGTTTCTTCTGCATTGCTTACGTAGATCTCAGCTCCAAGTGCTGCAGCTCTTTGCACCATGCGCCAGTTTCCACATGAGTCTTGCAAAGAGAATGCAAAGGCTTGGTTGAGCACCTTGCTCAACTCTTTAATCAAGAGATTAAAATGCTGTCAGTCAAAGTTACTGGTTCATTGTTGAGCATTTCCACATGTAATCGATAATAGTTTATGTTTTCAAACAAAACTGAAAACTAATGCTGCCATTGTCTGGGAATCTGTAGTGATTTTCAGCTCAAAAATGGAGTTCACTAAAAGAACAGTATGCTTGGTGGACCATCAGTGCTAGCTTCCGTGTTGGGTTTGTCCATGAACACTTCAAACTTCCATACATTCTATTCCTGTAAACCATTCCATGAAGTCTCTGTATCAAAGAGATAAATGTTGGTGTTATTATTTCAACAAATTACAATTTATCAGAAACTTTGCTGAGGGAAACTCACTCTTAGATTTCAGTTTTCCAAGGGTAGACCAAAGTGAGACCCAGTGTTTCAGTTATTCAACTGAACCATCCTTACTTCTCATGGTAGCAAATTAGGCAGTGGTGCTTTACATCAAAGGAGCTTGCACTTCCTTTCGCCTAGAGAAGTTGTATTGGGGAAGGTTGCATTTACATTCAATTAAGTTAGAAATATTGCACGCTTACAGGTGGATATTTTCAACCATGTGGAGTGTACCCAGTTATTGAAATGTATGTGAAATACTGCTGTGTAGTGAGAATGCAGTTCTGTTCAACCGAAGAAAAGGGTGCATGAAATTTTAGTATAGACGGTTGGCTTTATCTGTAAGGAACATTAAAATGGACATCAAAAGATGTAGTAATGTAGCGGGTTAAAAAAAAAAAAAACCAGCAAGGAGAAGCACATGAATTTGTGTGACAAACAATTTCATAGCAAAAACTTTGCAAGAAAAAATTATGTATGTCCAATACTGATAAGACATTTGTGAGTGTACATTTTCAGATGTGGTTTCCTCTTAGTATTCCACCCATTCACGACAGCACTCCAAGAATAGTATGCACAGTCACCAGCCTTCCCTCTATGAAAGGGGAATATATATAGGGCATGAAACAAAACTTCAGCTTATAGAACTGACACTGCAAAGTTAAGGACCTGACATTGAAAGGAATTTGTAAAATTCCCTTCCCTGGGTCATCCCAGCACTGACAAGCCCTGTCCTCCTGCATGCCATTTCTGTTTCCTGTGTCTGTTTTCAATACTGCTAGACCTAAATGCAGGAGCTGGTCAGCAGCGAGCAAAAATGTATCTATCCAAAACAGCCACTGACACTCACTCATTTTCAATTCATTTGCTGGGCACAGTTTATTTAAATTTTAGCAAAGGTACTTTTTATCACAGAGCTTTGAGTTCCCTGCTTGAGATGTGGCTGTTGGCAAAGGGCAGCAGAAATATGAGTCAAGCTTGTAGTCGGTTGCATGAAAGAGAGAAGAGCCCGGCCTCAGACCTGTTTCTGATGGCAGCACATCCTGAGCAGCTGCAGTGTGTTTCAGCCGAGCTGTCACCTACCGGTATTCAGGGCTTCTTCCAACAGCACCAGTCTGAGAGAAGTCGTGGTAAAATATTAGCTCTGCACAGTTGCTGGTTTTGCCCCTTAAATAACAGACTTCTTCCTCCACAAGATATTTCCCTAATCTTGTAAAGAACAGCCCTTAGTTAGTAACATGCATGTAGGTAGACAGAATGATTTGGAGAAGGGTTTTTCTGAGTGTTTATTTTAGACATAGGCTTACTTATGGCATTCTCATGTGACATTCCTGGAGGCTTGATATTTGTGATCCTCACGTAGTAATAACATTCACAGTGGTAGGTAAAACATAGCTATAATAATTATGCCTTACTGATGTTCAGTGACAGGATGTTGTTTCTTTTTGTTTCCAAATAAAATCATGAGGAAAGTAGCAGTACCCTGCTGCCAGGGAGGGAAGGAGTGCCTGGCATGACATGGGCTGGCTCTGGTGAAGAGGCCAGCCCATGGCTGCTGCTGTTTTGCTGAGAATTGATCTGCATGCTGAATGTGCTGCCAAGAGCCTACCCAAAAAAACCTAGGAGTCCCCATTTCTGTGGTGGCAGCAGGCCCTATATCTATAAAGCATGCAATATGCAGACAGATGTGGGGATCAGTGACAGCATCATTCTTTTTATGATCTTCATATGTATAGAAAAAGGCAGGTCAGAAAACGAATCACTTTTCATTTAAAGGCTTCTTGATGTTGAGGGTTTATAGGATGACAGAAACAAAAAGCGTTAAAATCCCATGGACTGAAACCATGACTATGTCCATCTTTTCATACCAACCCATTCAGAGATGTTGCATACCAGTATATATATTCAGAGCCACTGCTCCCTTCCCCTCACACAAATCGCATTTCATTTTATTGAGATGTAGATAAATGTGCAGGGGGAGACTCTTCTGTTTTTTCAGGCCCGCCCTTAATACTATTAAATAATTGTGTAATTAAAGGCTCCAGCAATTTGCCATCTCTTTTCACATAGAATTACTTCAGATGTCTGGCATACACACTCACCCTGTTGTTCAAAGCCATTACAGCCCATACAGTCAATAATCTGCAGATTAAAAATTCAATAAGTAGACGCATTAAAAATTGCATAGTTCCAATTCAGTCCATACTCCCGATTCAAGCTGCTTAGTGTTGGAAGGTGGTTTCTGAAAAGCAAGAGATGGTGCCACCATTTCAGGATGCCTCAGTTCATGCCTAACCACGTTGTAGCTGCAGAACAAGGGCTTCCTTGTAAGGGCCATAGTGAATTTGTAGCTACTATATGAATAGAGAGCATAATAAATGGGCATCCCTGGCAATTTCTCTCTTAAAACCAAGCTCTCCATGCAGCTTGGCTACCGGGGTGTGCCTGAAACAGGCTTCCCAGTCTCCCTTCATCTCAGTGGGGAAGGGATGTGGCTGAAAGTCTTCCATTCTGAGAATCACTCAGTGCAGATTATTGATGGAGTCTGATATTATATCTTCACAAAGTGGTTTTTCTTTGTTTTTGTTTGTTTGTTTGTTTGAATTCAGCCTGTTGTTACGGATTTTGGGGAAGAGAGGTAGAAAAGTTGCAAATCATCACGCCTAATGTTTTGTGCTTCCAGTTGTTTTGCTGGTGTTTCAAGTCCTGTTTCTAGTAAAAGATTTTTGTATGAAAGCCCAAACCACCAGTCTTGCAAATGTTGCTTTTTAGTAAGTAGTCCCCACTAGGGAGAAGCCACTGTAATCCAAAATTTATATTTTCAAAATCTCTCTGATCTTACTCCTAGTAGGAAGAAACTTAATACCTTTGCAGTGATCAAGTTGTTAATGCTGAGCACAGTGAAGGCAGTTTTCCTTTCAAACAAAATACATGGCTAGGAACTAGCTAAACACCGCACCTGCAGTGTGGGGGGCTCCGCATTGTGCTCAGTCTTTGGGAGAAGTTCTGCAGGTACAGGTTGCCTGGCTCTCTTTAAACGTCATTTAAAACTGGCAAAGTTATTGCTCCCCAAAAACCAATGACCCTGTTTGTGAAGGGCCTTCTGTCTTTACTAGGATTCCTATTCTACCCACCAGAAGTGTTATTTTCCAGAACTTCATCCATCCCCATCTTTTTCCCCTGATGTGAAGGAAGCTTCTTTACTGCAGCAATTGTGTCTCCTTTGAATCCCTGTCAGTCTTGGCCTTTTATGCAAGAGATGTCATCAGACTGCATAGCATGCTCAAGAAGATGTAAGGAGCCCCTGATGGCTGTGCCCAGCACAGGCTTGACTTGACAGCAAAGGTAAAAAAACCCTACCATCAAAGCTACCAGATGACATTAGTTTAAATCATGAGTGATCAATGCAAAAAATATTTTAGACCTTTACCCACATGTGATATTACAGGCAGTTTTATCTCTAATTATGCTTCATTAATGTAGTGTATCACAAATTCTTTATATGTCTCTTTATCTGTGGTGAAATGTTTACAGGGTGATTTTTTTTCTCTCTCTGTTGTGGCAAAAGGTAGAAAGACCATGAAACAGGAATTTCCTTCTGGTGCGGGGTTGTAAGAGAGAGGCAAGACAGTCACAAGCCCAGTGACAGATGAGACTGTGAATCTTGTACTCAGAGGGGCAGAGATCCCCACTATGCAAAGGAGCATAGTCCTGTGTGCTTTATCTGTGCGCTGTGTTTCTGTCCCAGCTGTACAGGGTGATGAACTGGTGTGGGGATGCCTGAAAAATAAATTATGTCAGTCTACTATGCATAATACACCCTAAAGCGTAGGTGTAAATTTTTTATTCAGTGTTGGGGAAGAGATAGGGATGATAAATTGTAGTTCTGGTGGGTTTGCACCTGAGCAAACCTGATCCTCTGGAGGCTCAGAGGAGTTGGATCTGATAAGGATGCACAGTACAACAGCACACTGGTGGTCCTGGGTTCCTCTCCCAAGTGCATTTAGCCAAGCAGAACTTAGCCTGTTTATCCTGATAATTAGAATCTGGTTTTCTATTTAATATTTACTAATAACACCATGCACTTACAAGGCCTTCCAACCAAGCACTTGACAAACCTTAATGGAATAAGCCTCATAGCACTCTGGGGAGGGAAGTGAATACCATTTTCTTTATCATGCTGAAAGAGTAAGATGATGTAATTGTACCTCCCTGAATTTATTTATTTCTTGTCTCCCATTATCTGTCTGATAAAAACCACTAAGTAGCAAAAAAGTCTGTTGTTTTAGAAATCCTTCTGGTAGTTTATCTATAATCTAAGACTAGTAACTAATTTAGACAGAAGCATAATTAGTGTAAATGTTTCCCATAACTCCCTCTGATGAGTGCCATTGCATTTGGATATTCGCTTGTAGAACATGCAGCAGAATAGTGAAGATGTTTCCTCTACAAAAAGTGTGTGAGCAGTGTCTGTGTATGGAAGGAGACTTAACTGGGACTTGCTGATCTTAAGTGAGACCAGCTGTTGGTGAGAATTTGCAGAGCCATATGAAGTGTGGGTTGAGTGGAGCACCAAGAGTACACAGGATGATGCCACAGGGCCAGGGGAGAGGTGTTGCAGGAGATGGGAGCAACCCAGACAGAGCAAGCGTTGGGTGGAAGATGCCAAGGGCACCACAATATCACACTGTGGTTCTGCCTGGGAGGATAAGGAGTAATGAGAAGGTTGAGTAGAGTGGTAGTGGTCTCTGTCAGGCACTGTTCGTGTAATCAGCTTTCAGAGGACTTGAAAGAATTGCTGAAGAAACAGGAAGGAAGTGACTTGTATGGGTGAGGTATACTGCTGATGTGAATTGGGACAGACAAAGAAAAACTTCAAGCTTTTCTTCATTACCAGTATGTGCTGGGCTTTACAGGTTGGATGTACTTACCATACGCAAAAGTCTGTCATCTGCCCGTGCAATTGCTGGAATTAACACCATGCTTTATGCAATTACAAAAACTATGTGTTGTTTTATATCAAGCGGGGACAGGACTTTATTAGTCCTACTTTGAAGGTAATGCACCAATGGTAGTATTTGTCAGATGGGTTCTTACAGTGTGAAAGCTGGTAGGAACTGTGGGAAAACATTCCAGTGCAATGCTTTGTTTTCACATTCCAGCCCAGAGTGCCTTCTGATACAGCTCAACAGCTGAAATGCATAAGGGAAAACACATTTTACTTCTTCTGGCTCCGAACTGCAGGAGCAATTTGGCGAATGGGCCTGACATTCCAGTCCTGCTATATTTTAAACGACCAGGTGTCGCCTCACTTGCCTGCCTAGTTCATTGTCAAAGAGGAGCTTTTCACTCTCTGCAGAGTTCATTCTGTGTGATCACATGATGTGTGATACCTCCCCTTCTATCACTACGATGCCATTTATTTACCTTTCTTCTCTGATCAAACAGAGAAGGAAGACTTCTCCATATTGCATATTTTCTTCCTGTCAGTCTGCCCAACAGATAACTGCCAGTACTGGGACACGAGCTACTGTAGTTTTGGGGTTTGGACACATCCCTGCAACAAACGTGTTAGGTATCTTCTCATTAGAGCTCCCGAGATTTCTGCACAACTCCTGTGCATCAAAATAAAAATACCTAGACCTTTGCATTTTGACAGAAATATCCTCTATCTTTTAAAATATATTTTAAAATATCCATGTATGAATGAAAGTATTGCAGTAAAACATGGCATCAGACTGAAAAATTTTCTCCCTCTCCTTCCTTTCTTCCTTTCTTCCTTTCTTCCTTTCTTCCTTTCTTCCTTTTCTTTCTTCCTTTCTTTCATTCTTATAAAGGACCACTTTCCCATCTGCTTCAGATGGAAAAACCTAGGCAGCATGCTGGACTATCTGTTAATTAAAGGGATTTTCTGTGAGCTGCTGCATTCAAGCTTTAACTCTAAACTAGAAATATGTATGTGTATATATATATGTATATATTTTTATATATATATATATATATATGTATTTGTAGAATAGAAATATATCAGTACTCTTTAAAATCCTATTATAGAATTGAAAATAAATCACCATGATCTTTTGATTAATTCTTAATAGTGTATCTGAAATACTTGTTGAGACCTCTTTAGTAGGCATTGGTTCAGACCCTAAACAAGGCAACTTCAAGGACTTCTGATTGGGTTTTTTTGTTGTTCTTGTTTTGTTTTGTTTTGTGCATTTGTTTGGGTTTTTTTTTGGTTGGTTGGTTTGTTTGTTTGTTTGTTTGTTTTAGCCCTTCTTTGTATATTATTATGATGATGCTACTAATACTAACAATAATTACAAGAACAGGAGTACTAACAACTGTTAATGTAGGATAGCCTTTAAAATAGTTCCTCTGCACATTTAAAAATTCTAGATATAATTTAGTTTGAGATTTTTGTGCCATCATAAGTAATTTTTATTCATCTAAAACACAATTCTATTTGTATAAATCAGTTTTGTTTAGTATTCACTGCAAATAAGGAAATGTATTTCCAGTGGTTGTAAGGTGCAAAAAAATTAGCGATTCTTGACAGAAACATAAATGTTATCTAGTGTTTTGATATAATTACAAAGTATCAGCAAAAAAATCCTAGCCTGGGATTTGTTACCCATTTCATATAATTCATTACAAGCACTGGCTAATAAATTTAGCAGTTTGAAATTGATTTATGCTGAACCTTTGTAGTATTAACATTTTTGTTTTATAATTATGAGCAAAAGGAACATAACCTTTTCCTAATATATGGAAAAGAGATGTGATGTTTCAGAGATGAAATCCCTGATTCTACTTTTCTCTGTGCCGCTAACCTTGCTTTTGGTTCTTCACCTAATGCTGATGCACAGTGACACATAGTGAAAGGACCAAGACTGCAGCAAAACTCTGTCTCGGTGTTGGGAATACCGCATGGTCTTTTGGCACATTCTGTAAAGACTGAAGGAGCTTACGGATCCTTGCAGGTTTCTGGGATCTTCAGTACTACAAAATTAACAAATACCTACATACTCTCCACTTTAAAATTATGACACAGACAAATAAGGCCTGATTTTTAAACCACCTTGAGCAGCAATGGCTACATGTCTGTTTTTTAGAACCATCTTCAACATGGCAGTTCTAATTGGGAGAAATTAAGTATATTAAGACAAAAGGGTTTTGTATTTCAGTCTGCCTGTGAAAGCTACCATGTACCTGCTGTTGTTTTGTGTTGATCATGATGTTGAAGAAACATGAAAGAATTTTTTCCTCCCTTTTGGATTGCTGGTATCTCTTTACACCTTAAATTCCTATTAATATAATTACAGGGGTTTCCACGTAAATCCCCAAACAACCTATGTGCAGTTGTGTGCTGTATATTTAAAGGGCAGCTCCCTTTCCCAGTTCCATCCAGCCTTTGGTCTGCCAAGGTCTGCACCAGTGTGTAACAGAGCTGCTGTGGACAATCAGGAATCAAAAGCTGGCCATGAAATAGTATAGAATTGCTATTCTGTCTTAAGCAATAGAAAAGAGTTTTATTTATTTTTTAAATTCTCCTAAGTCCAGAAAGTCAGAACACAGGCGAGGTTTTCCCCTTAACAGCAGATGGGCTTTTTTTTTTGTCTTTCCTTGGTAAAGTACCACCTCCCCATCCCAAAATTACTGAAAAGCATCCAGTCCCAAACAATGAAGTGAGTAGCTTCCTAAGAAGAATGGGTTTTGTCTGGATAAAGTGTGAGTTGAAAAGAGAGATTTCTGATCAATAACTCTACTTCTACAAAAGGATAACTTTCTATGAACACATTTTNTCTTTCTTCCTTTCTTTCATTCTTATAAAGGACCACTTTCCCATCTGCTTCAGATGGAAAAACCTAGGCAGCATGCTGGACTATCTGTTAATTAAAGGGATTTTCTGTGAGCTGCTGCATTCAAGCTTTAACTCTAAACTAGAAATATGTATGTGTATATATATATG
>WBMY01013606.1:220668-250816 GCA_013397315.1 Donacobius atricapilla | reverse complement strand
CACCTTGGAGGCACCCATCATGGCAATGGAAAGCAGCTGCAGCTTCTAACTGATGTTAAAAGACATCTTTGCCTTGTCTCACCTGGGTGCTCTATATGTCCTGAAAATATCTACAGGTGCCTCATCCTCCTTTACCATGTACCCTCTGCATTTTGGGAGCCCCTGCAGAGACAGACTGTATGCCATACATAAGGTCTGAAATCTAGGAGGGCATTTAATTTAAGTATGTGAATAATCCTATTAGTAATTTAAAGTGATCGTATGCTCAAAGTTAAGTGCATGCTTAAAAGCTTTGCTAGACTGGAGCATGGCCTGTCCCCCTCCCTCAGACACCATACAAAATCAGATCTATTGTCAAGAGATCCTACACATCCAGTAGGATTGCTTCCCATGCCTTCTGAACTTGAATCTTGTCAGGTAACTTATATTGTAGCTATTAGTATTTCATGCCATGTGAAATACCCCAAAATATTGAAGAGAAGGTTCTCAAGAGATTAAAAGCTATAAAATGTGAATGATGTAAGGCAAAATTTCAAATATGACACAAGTGAGAAAAAAGTGATTAAAGAAATTATTAATGCTAAAACCAAATATGTTTTGTGTTATGCAAGCATATGCCTGGGATTTGCCTATTACCAAAACTGCAATACACAGAAACAGTGAAAAATCCCTGTACATTACAAAATTGCTAGACTGCCAAATTTAAACATGCCTATTTTTTTCCACATTTAGTATAGTCAGTTTGTTCTAAAGGCCATCTCTTTTCTGTTTTAATCTCCTGTGTACCTTGGTTTTGTTTTTGATTGTGGTTTTTGAGAAAGTAAGCGTCCTAGATACAGTTTTGACAGACGATATTATCACAGAGATAACATATGTTACATTTAGAAGCTGATAAAATGGATTTGGATTTCCCTTGCTCTACTGCAGTGTTGATGATGTTTCAGAAAATTTAATATAAAGGGACTTTATATCTTTTTCTAATTCTAGCTTTTTAAGACCACTATCAAAACCTGGTTTTGAATCAATGTATAGGTGTCAGAGAGATGCGTGATACTAACTCTCTTGCCAGTACTGCAAGAGAAATAGGCAGTGTTATTCCATAGTTGGTGAACTATACTTTATATTTTTGAAATGCTACTATTTGCCCAGTTAATTCAGTTTTAACTTTCCATTCAATTTCAAAATATAAGGGAGTTCTGTTTACCCAATTTCTTACTGGGTGGATGTTCTGGTATATGCCAAGTATATTTGTGGTTTAAAAGGATGATGGTTCAGCAAACTTACTGCATAATAATCCTTACTTCATTGTTATACTGTAAGTGGTTAAAGCCAAGTGTACATGAATATATAATGTGTTCCTCCAGTTTTGTAGCATAGCAATACATTATACTGTTGAGCTACTAAGACATTTATTCCAAAGGAAATGCAGAGAGTGATTTAAAAATGCCAATAACAATAATGCAATTACAGTTGCAAAACATCTTAGTTGACCAAACAAATCTTTCCTAAATGCACCTAGAATATTTCTTTAGCACATTTAATTAAGTATATATTCAGCATATTTAGTTTAGGACCCAATTAAGCACCAGAAGCATAGCCGTATAAAATATGGCACTTGCCTTCCAGGCACTCCGGCTTAAATTCAGCAACAGTTGCATTTGAAGCTGTAATGCTGCTGCAGAGATGGGAAAGACAATGCACACACAAGAGGCCATATTGCAAAGTGGCACTGGTATCTACAGTAATTATAGCAATCATTCAGATGTTCTAGCAGTCGATACAGCTGAACTTCAGACAGGTTGCAGCTCTTAATTTATTAATGCAATATTTTTTCTTTATGAATTTCTCACATCAATCCCTTCCTTGTACGTGTGCAATTAGTTCTGTTAGATTCTCTTCAACTTTTTAGGAACAGATCCTAGTGCAATATTTACAGCCATCTTTGCATCTCTGGTTTGTATATCAATGTGTCAAGATGTCTCAGAGGCAAAGAGCAGAACACATGCAGCAAAAGTGACAGTGACATGAAGTTACGTCTCTCCAAACACTAAATCATGATGCTGAAGAAGCAGAAGACTTTGACAATAAGGTCTAAACAGAAGGACATTTTGACCTACAACGTAACACCAGATTAATGACTTGCTGATACTAATTGGCCCTATTTCCAGCGGCTGATAAAAAGCTGCTGTTTGATGTTTGTCCAGCTCCTGGCCTATATGGTCTGGGTGCCAGGCAGGACAAGGCAGGAAGCAGTGCTCAGCATGCATGCCAGGAGTGGCTTGCACTTGGGTGGACAAAGGGCACCGTCCAGCTCCCCTTCCAGTGGGCGTCCTATGATCACAGGCATTGCCAGCTACCAAGCAATGTTCATATGTTCCTGCTGGTACTTTCCAAGGCACTTGCACATATGCCAGGAAATCATTTGTCTCCCTCCTCCTGTAAAGAAAAGTAGCACTGCTTGTGCCTGGCTGTGTGTTTCTGTCTAGCCGTCCTCACTCACAGTCCAGTAGAGCGGCTCCTTGAGCACAGGGGCTGCCATAGCTTCATCCTCCCCTTTGCATTGTTGTGGCTAGTAAAGCTATCCGTTTTCTTGTGCTGTCCTTGGTGTAGTGTAAAGCTTTTTATCAGGGTTAGAGCAGCAAAGTGCTTTTGTGGGGAGTGGTGCCCACAGAAGTCCCCTCTAGAACTGCTGGGAGGGCTGTGCTTGAGGTCAGGAGTGGGTGCCAACACTGGGCATGGTGCAACTAATGGCAGTGGCTCTGCCACAGAAACAGAGCTGATGAGATCTCGTATGACTACTAATTGATGTGTGTTTTCAGGATGGGCATATGGTACATCTTTCTGAGATGTTTTTTTTCATTGCTGACCGATGGTTTCTGTTACAGCAGCATGTCCTTAAACTCTGGTGTATGCTTGAGTTTTAGTTGAGGCAAACAATGGGAAAACGCTAGAAGGAAAAACCCCTTAATGTCTCATAAAGGGTTTCTTGCCCTTGAAAAATTGATAGGCTGTTATTTAACCTTGTGGCACCTCTTCAAGCTGTCAGTCAGACACTGAATATTTGAGACTTGTGAAGTATGATACGGAGTAACAAAATGGTATCTGCTCATTCAAAATTATGAGTATTGGATTAATCTCTTGAAGTATGTTGATAACAGATGGAATAAAAGATCATATGGCACAGATCACATAGGGTAAGGTTAACGCCAGTGTCCTGCTCAGTGTCTGTTTTCTCATTTAATGCCACTGCTAATTAACTGGCACGAGTGTTTGCAGCCGTACGTGGGATGTTGCTGAAATCCTGCTGACTTTTTGGCATACCTTGATACAATTCCTACCTGTATGGTAGTGCCTGGTTTTTACTTTGGTTTTGTGCTTGGGACCCTTAGTAATAGGTTCTTCAATTTACCTGTTTCTCATGTGCCTGCAAGTGAGGGAGATTCAGTTGCCTCATCAGGAAGTTGGTGAGCCACTCTGCTTTTCGGTCTCTGCAGCAGCAGCAGAACAGGTCAGATCAAACTGGAGAACATACAGCTGCTAACACAGGGATGCTAGTCTTCTCCCCAAGTTTGCTTTTACATTTTGCACTTCATGCAAAATATATCAGGGCTTGAAATAGGAACTGTGGCACAGAGCCCTTACATTGTTACAAACAGGGAGATGATATTTCATGGGAGCACAGCTGTGGTTTAAGTTTCGTAGATTGCACAGTGAACTTTTTTCTCTGAAATTTCATTTAGGTTCAGGGTAAAATGATGGGTTTTTTCCTTGCTAAGCGAAGGAAAAGCTTCTTGTCTTTCTTTGTGTAAATACTTGTGTTTTAATGTATTTATGTCTTTATTTTGAGGCAGTAAATGCCAAATACATTTATGAGTCTATGTATTCAAGAATAACAGGAACATCCCAGAGATCTGGTCCCATAGCTCTTCTGCTTATGCTATTTCCACATCTTATTTAGTGATGTGACCCCATCAAAAATACTATGTGCAATTCAGGTCATTTGTGTGCACAAATGATAAATTCAGTTTAGAATGGGTACCAAGAAGATCAGAGGAATGGAGAGCCTCTCTCGTGAGAAGAGACTTAAAGAGCTTGGCTTAGATAGCCTAGCAAAACAAAGGCAGAGAGAGGATCTGATTGCTTACCATAAATACTTCAGAAGGATAAACACCAAGGAGAGAAAGCACTGTTCAAGCCACAAAACAATGTTGTCACAAGAGTAAAAGGGTATAAACTAGCCACGAGTGAAGGCGGGTTGAAAATTGGAGGAAGTTCAGACCAAAAAAGAAAACTGGAGGAAGTTCTAGAAGAGCCTGCTGCTGGTGGTAGCAGGGGATTTTTCTTATGGAAGCTGGTGATTGCTTTCCAAGAGGGAAAGCATCACATTGTAGCCTCTGACACCAGGGGCTTGGATTTGATGACTGAGAAGATAATTTTCATTCCTGAATCTCTGTTGCCCTATTTAATGCAAGGTTTGTCTTGTACAGATACACTGGCAGGGCTCCTTTTCCCCCTTCCGCCTAAGAGGGGTAGATACCAAGCTATGACTTGCTTTTCTCTCTGAGCAACATACTGCTGAGATTAGAATCAGGACTCAAATGAAGATACAAGAATATGTAATGCTGTGATCTTTCAGAGGATGTTTTATTTTCATCTCTATTTCTTTTCCCACACACATGTGATGCAGGGAGATGTTACTCCTTTGTATGCCAGTGTTACTTTTCTGTCAGCTTTTTGGCATGCAGAATTAGGAAAGAAATTGTCCTGGTGTTAAACTACAGACCTAGGTACTGGGAAATTCTCCTTCTTTCTACATGTAGCAGTACAAGGCTATTCTTCAACCTGAAGGAGCTATAGAAGGCAACACATTATGTTGGCAATTGTTGCAGTGAATGCTGCATCGTCTGGCAAGAGGCTCAGCTTGATGTGGACAAAAAGTGAATTTCTCCTTTGTGCCTACATCCTTACCTCCCTTGTGATGAAAATAGAACCTGCTTTAATCTTCCTGAGGCTGACGGAAAGATATCTTGCAGACTGCAAGTCAGCAGTTGCCACACAATTGTTTGGCAAAATCTATTTTTAAAAGTCCATAAATTCCCCAACTAGACAAACCGGGAGCTAACAAAAAAACATCGTCACTAATGTACTATCCTTTTAAAGAAAGACAATATTCTCTCCTCCCCTCGTTTTCTCCTGTGGAAGGCCTGCCGATTTTAAAACGTGGGTGCGGAGCCGCCCGAGGAGCGCGGCGGGCGCGGTGCTGCCCCTGCCGAGCTGCTGCCCCTGCCGAGCTGCTGCCCCTGCCGAGCTGCTGCCCCTGCCGAGGCCCCGCTCCGGCGGAGGTTTGCAGCCCCGGTGATGGCCCTGGGCCGGGGATGCTCCCTGCAGGGTGCGGCCCAGCTGGGGACGCGGTCCCTGCAGCGAGGTCTCGGCGGATCTCCTGCCAGCAGCCTTGGCGGGCGTGCCTCAGCCGGGCCGGGAACGCGAAGGAGGAAATCAGGTTAAGCCTCTTCGCGGCTGCCGTTCCCCTGCCCGTACCCTGCTTTCCTGCTCGCGGGAGTGCGCTACGTGGGAAGATCTAGCTGGCTGTGGAGTCCACCTCACAATTCTTTTCACTTATTAAAGTTGCAGATTCAGAATGAGTTAGAATTGCCTGTTCTTACCATTTCAAAACCCTGGAAGATGTAAGAACATGCTGTGCACATGAGTCACCTACACTAAACACCTTTTGAAAATATAGCCCCGGGCTTTGATCTACAGGCTTGTATTATTTTTTCTATATTTTAAATCATTCACAAGTGATTTTCAGGCTGACCTAAAGGTCCTTTATGCAGAAAATTGTACAGACTACCTGAATTGAATCTGTAGTGCAGACTTCTTTTAACTCTCTAGCTTTACATGTAAGAATTTCATATGTGAAAGGGTTATTTGTGCATGAATGAGCTCGCACTTCAAACTTAAACTGTTTATGTAAATAGGCACATCTTACTGTACATCCTCAGCGCAGAAGTCTCCTTTTTGAATTAACAACTCCTCCCCTCCAAAATACCCTGCCCCCCCCCAAACCTAAAACCAACAACGCAGAATGAGAAGTGATTATGATAGAATTATGGTTTTCAACTTGTATTATTATATGTGCCTACATTTAGATTCCCAAAGGGACCAATTTACTAATATTAAGTATTCTTGCAATAAATGGGATGTGGTAAAGAGAGCTGCATATATTTTTTTTTTTTAACTTAAGAGTGGAATTTCAAATGAATGAGAGTAGCACTGGAGTTCTAAATGAGTGGGACTTTTTCCTAAACCTCTTATTAATTAGGAATTATCATAAGGCAAAATATCTGCATTAATTTGCCAAAGGGAGAATAAAGGTTGGTGTATTGCAGTACTCACAAACTTGTTCTGGTGGTGCTGCAATGCACAAAACTTCTAATAAATTGTGGGAAATGATGAATTTGACAACAGGCAATTAATGCTAATCTTTCCCTTTGCAGGGATACATTTTATGCTGGTGTTATAAGAGCAGAATTACTAGCTCTTCTACTTTGCTTTCAGCCATACTGCATGCTGCATTCTGCAGTATGTTGTAGTAATCTGTAAAATGCCCCCTCAATATAAGTGTTGTGGCACACAAACACCAAGTAGATGGATTTGGGGATGATCCTTTAGATAGCGGACTGAGTAAGACTGCTTGCTTACTTTTACTGTCCCCTTTGTAAACTCCTTGTCTTCAGCAATGAGAATATGCTTTCAGAATAGGTTGTATTGTATTCTCGAGCAGCTCATTGTTGTGAGTCTAAAATTTGGATGGATGTGATTCATTTTCTGAGGAAAAGAGCTAAACACTTACTGAAGTAAATGGCAGCTTTTTATAAAGCTAATTATTCGAATTTTACTTCATATATAATTAAAATCACTTTATTGCAGAAAAAAAAAAAACACCAAACTGCTATATTTTCTTGGGGTTATAATGGTGTCTGTTTAGTATACTCTGGTTCTTCTGGATATCCTATGCATAAAATAGAGTATGGGACACATTCAGAGTTATTTGTGAAAGTATCTCAGTGTAGAGCTGACACATATACAAATAAATAGCTTAATGTGTTTGTGTGCATTGTGAGTGAGGATTTAAATTTTTTTAAGTCCTTATTGTTCCTGTTTTTAATTTCTGAGCTGTTTCACATTGGAATAGACCCAGGCACAATGGGTAACAACAATAATATTTAGGCACTGAATATTTGCAGCTTTGGTTGGATTTCTGTCACCATTTTAGTTGGTAGGAGAAGTGATAGGCACGCATATGTATCAGAATTTTTGTTTTCTCCCTTCCTTCCTGCCTTCCTTCCTCCCTTCCTCCCTCCCTCCTTCCCTCCCCCTATTTCCCTATTACCAATCTCCCCCCCCAGTACAAAGTATTTATCAAACAAATTCTATTATTTTCTTTGTGTGTATGTAGATACAAGGTGTAAAGATACAAAACTCCTTGTGAGTTCATACTTCGGTGCTGACTGACAAAGCCCAGTGCTTCCTGACTTGACCCGTGGGATTACCACAAGACAATGGCCACATTGTTTGGAGCAGAGGTTAAGGAGCTGGTTTAGCATTATTGTCATTCTATATTGAAATTAATTTCAAAACTAATTATAGTGCTTGCTCTACTATTCATTTTCTTACGTGTGAATCTAGCTGCATCTTGTGTATTTTTAGATTATATTTTTATATATATGTATGCACACACATTTATATATGCATTTTATCTTCTCCTGTCTTAACAAACACCTCCAACAAAAGCCATGTCCTACTTCATTAGCTAGAAGTGTCAATATGCCGAAGGCCCATATTTGTGTATTACTTTAATCTGTGGTTTCAATAGCAAAAACAATAGCCATCTACATTTGTTTGCATACCTTTATAGGCCACTGTAAAGCAATTGCTTGTGTTGTCCTGTATGTCTGACATGAAACGATTCAAGTATTGCATTACTTCCATGGCCTAATGGTCACTGCACCATCCAGTGGGCACAGCATATCGTGCTCCTGGTCTAGCTCAAATAGTTGAGCTGAACCCAGGTGATCTTGGATGAACAGTGGGAAGAGGAAATTGCCTGTAGCAGGCTGGAGAGAAGGAAAAAAGTCTAGATGATGTTTCAGATTATGTTGCTTGGTTTCTGGAGTGCTTGCAGGTTTATTGTATATATAAGAAAATACAAAAGTTCTCATATGTCCATGCACACAAATGCCCCACGGCATGTGTAGGTAATTTCTTCTGTGTTCAAGATACCAGGGTATATTCACAGTTCTTCAACCATTATTCTGTTGGATTCTGATGTACCAAGTCCAGTGGCAAGCTCCATATAGCACCATGCCTGATTCTGCTGGAGCAGTGAGGAGCCAGAAGTGGACCTTCTGTAAGCCCAAGTAATTCCTCAGACCAAAAACCTCTCAGAGGAATATTCTAGACATGAGCTCTTCAGTGAGGAAATTAGGAGGGTTATAAAGGTGTAAAAGGCAGACACAGTCCATTAGGTCTCCCTAGATGAGTAGCTCTCCTCACAGTACACTGAAGTGGCTGAGGGAAGATAGTGGAGATTTCTGTAGCAAATCAGAGAATTTCTCTGCCAGCAGCTAAATCCCATATGGGAGCATCAGCTGCACTTCCAGACAGGAGTGGAGTCCTGTAGCTGTTGGAGAGATAGTGTTAGTTCCAGCCTTAAGATTGCTGCAACTCCCCACAGGGCTTTCCAACCAAGAATAAATCTGTTATTCTCTGACACAAACTGCTGAAGCTGGGTCTTCCCCATCTGCACAGTGCCCCTTTTTCCCCTGAACACAAATAAGGCATCTCTTGCCTTCCAGAGCTCCTGTGGCTCAAGCAGGAACTAGTATTTTCCACTGGGTTAGGTTCTGTGAGCTTTGCATATTCTTTTCCCTGTATTTTTCCCTGCAGACCCACTCAGGAGATGGGGGACACCCCTACCACCTGGACATTGCATACGTATGGTAGGGTCCAGGACTGTTTGTTGAGTTCTCACCCGCAGTGTTACTTCGCATTTGTTAGCAGTCTTATTTGTGCTGCATCTTAAAAGTCACTGCAGTGCTCACTGTGAAGGTGCCCCATAGACGTTGATACTGCAATTTTTAAGGAGCAAAGATCATTACATTTTTAAATGTTCATTTAGGATTCTGATTTAAAGCCAGAAGAAAAACCTAAAAGAATCTAAGTTAAAGCAGGAATAGTTCCATGCTAGAATACCTGCAAATAGTAAATTATACACTTAGTTACATTTGATTGAGGGAGTTTATTGCTCATGTGAGCAAAATGTCTAGCCCCAGGCACTGTGCAGGTAGTTACTGTGCAGGCATACCACCTGCAGTCATGCCAGAATACCCAAACCCCCTGATACCACAGTGTTCACTGTCCTGAATAGGAATTGGAGGTCATGCCAGATTGCATTGCAGTGCAGTGAAGTGGACTAGAAAGAGGCCACCCTCCTCATTTGCACTTGTGCCTTACAGTAATAGGTGCTTGAATGTCAGTGGGTGGTGATAAAAGGCAAATTTACTCCCTCCCCAGTGCTGGAGTCACCCCCTTTCTGCACGTGCAGTGGAGATCATAAACTCTGAGAAACTGCCCACTGTACAGAGGCCTCTATGTTATTTCTATATTTTTTAAAATTATTATTTAATCTTGTATGCTCCAGTTGAGCTACATTAATGGATTAGAATACGGCGGGATCTTAGGAGAATTCCACTACAATAGATAGATAGTTGGATGGATGGACAGACAGATGCAAGTTTAAAGCACAAGAGGATTTGCATATTTAGTTCTGCTTTACAGCCTCCTTTAGAGAGTGGGATTAATGATCTGCTAAATTATCACAGTTGAGAGTCTTCAGCATTAGTGTGAATGCATATCCTGCTAGAGCTAGTTTTACAACTTTTCTAGAGACATTTACAAATCTTTCGGGGGGCAAGGTGGGGGGGGAAGCGGGGGATATCTGGTTGTTGACAAAGCAGCTGGTAACTCAAGGAGAAAAGAGAAAAATCAGAAAACCATCCCTTTTCTGGCATGTCTAAGAGCCTTTCCATCACCCACTGCATGCATTTAGAGTGAGAGGAGGAAGAGTGTTCTCCAAGGACTGTTTGAGTACTCGAGATGCTATGTTAAGCACTCAACTGCACGTTGGCTTAGAGAAATGTCTTGCAAAAGCATTTATTTGAAAAGGGAAAAAAGCTCACAAAGGCAAGTGAACTTAAGATGTCTAACACACCTTTTGGTCCCTGATTTTAAAGATTTTAAAACGTGGTTAAATAAAGTGTGCTGCATAGAACTAGGGGCAAATGCGACTACTGTCTTAGACAGCACCAGCCTCATAAACTTCTTTCGATCTAGCCTTTAAAAGAGAGAACATTACTCGGCACATTTCTTGGTTACACATATTGCATTCTTTGGTCCCATTAAATAATAATGAATAATAAATGGCATAGTTTGGAAGAAAATTCTGCACAGCTCAGTAAGAGAAGTGGGCAAACCTATCTTCTGCCTCTCATGGAGGGAGATGTGAGTGCATCCTAGCACCCTGCCTAAGGTTAGAGGTCTTAAAAAAGCAGGGAGCTATTTCCAGCCATTTCACTGTTGTGTAACAATGGTTTGACCTGCATTAGCAGAAGAGAAAACACACATGGGTTTCAGTTAGGTAGGAAAAAAAAGAGTGCTGGCTTTGAAGATGACACTGGCAAGACTCTCCACAGTATCCAGACTGTATCCTAGAGCAGATTGTTCACCAAAACAGTGCAGGAACTGAGGCCACCTAATCATAGGAAACAAATTTATGGCCCTAGATTTGTTCAATTCAGTTTTAAAGACTTAAGAGCACAATTGGTTTTGGTTCCCTGTGCAGTAAAGAGAACAAGACAGATATGTCCATAAATTGATTCAAGTTTCAGCTGTGCCAAGAGATGCCAGTTTATGCCCACTGACTGTATGCAACCCAACCTCTGTATGTAAGTCCTAATGTGAGTGCCCCTTTTCCTTAACTCCAATACCCATGAGAGCAGGTATTTACATAATACCCAAGAGACTTGCAAGAGCCAGGGAGGGAATGTCTTTCTGTTATGCAGTTTTTCTCTCTGCTGAAGGAGTCTTGCTGAATGAGTGAGAGACTGATCATCGTTCTTGGCAAGCCAGGGCCTAATCCAGCCACCCCTTGTCTTCAGGAGAAGATCTGTATGAGCAACCTCTGCAGCTGGCCTGAGCTGTTGGCAGATGAGTACTGAACACTTGCCCTTTTCTCTCTTCTGTTTGGAATGCCCTAGCTTTAACCAAGCTTGTTAGACAGCATCCCTTTTTGGCTTAGAGAGGTCTTATATGGGAGTGTGTTAGGTGCCCATGGCAGTTTAATGTTACAGAGATGAGCACTTACTGGACACTTGGCAGTAAGATTCAAAATCCAGATCTCCTCCTTGGGGCAAAACTTGCTGGTTTAGAGCATACAGATGGAGTGTGTTGCAATTTATAAGGGAAGAGATCATTCAGGAAAATAAAACAAAATACATTTTGGCCCTGTTTTTCCATTTTCTTTTAACCTCTCTCTAATGCTGTGCTTCCCTATCTTTTTTTCTTTCCCCATTTTTTTTTCACTCATTTTACCTTTTTTTCCCCTTGAATTCCCTTCCATCAAACAGCAGTTCCTTTCTACATTTCCTTTTTCTCCCCTTGCCCTTTCCCCAAGATGATCCTCTGCACTAGCCTGCTCAGCTCTTCTCATTTCTTGGTGGTGCAGCTGTCCCCCTTGCCTTCTCCGGAGAGCTGCTCCACACCGTGTGGCCAGGCTGGCAGCTGCTGGAGCTGCTGGAGCTTTGCTGTTTACTGAGACGCACCCTAGTAGAGCCTGAGAGTGGAGCCACAGGACATGAGCAGTCTTGTGCCACTGGAGCTCTGGCAGGATGACATTATACTTGTCAAGAAAGATGTCTTCAAATCTCTTGTAACAATGCAATGGATTTCCTTTCATCTCTTCTATAAATAGGGTATTTGTACCATTTCCCTGGTTTGCTCAGCACCAGTTTATAGCCTGCAGCTGGATTGGGCTTGCTGTTATTAATTATTTGTAATTACTTAGCCTCCTGGAATACTAAGGCATGATAGTGCAAGAAACTTTATACCCACAAACAAAAAAAGGCAGCTCTCTTGCCTGAAAAAGAAAACAGCAGACAGCTATTTGGGGAGATCACATTAACTCCCCCTGGGCTGATGTGGCAGCTAAGTGATGAGTAGGAGCTGGTTCATAAGGTACAGAGGAAGTTGTTCCCTGTCTCTGGGGCAGGCTCTGGGCACCTTTTGAGTGCTGGAGCTCTTGCATTTTCTTTTTTTGTGTGTGTGTGTCTTTCAAAGCATGCAACAACCAGTTCTGTCGATGTATTTTTTTAACTCAATTTCTCACACCAATTTATCTGCTTCTAGTATTTCCTTTCCCTCTTTTGACTTCTGCAGTTTGCCCACTTTTACCCTCCCTACTGCAGATCCTCACAGCCTTGCTGCTTTTCCACGTGGCACCTGCACCCCTCCCATGTTCTTCTCCCCTGCTCTTGCCTCCTTCCTGCTCCTCAGCTAGGGTGCCTCCTGCTGCTGTGCCTCTCCGCTCCTCTGCTTGGCTGCCTGCAACAAAGGAGGCAGGAAGTACTGTTAAAAAAAGGAAAAGTCACCCTGCATGCCCTGTGCCAGAAGTGCTTCTCCTACCCTGCAGCCAGCTTAGAAAAAATGAAGGGGGATGTCCAGAGGGTGTCCCAGCAGGAGAACATCCCCTCTACTGGGGGGATGGCCGCAGGGTGCTTGAGGGGGCAGGTGGTTTCCCACTGCCCGCGCAGGGAAGGGGCTCTGACGCCAGCACACCTTGTGCTGGTATAAAACTATCTAAGCCGAAGTTCAGGTGAAGGGCAGCCATGTAGCCAGAAAGTCATGTGGCTCTCATGTTGGTTAGTATGTCACTTTGAACAGCTCTTATCTGATATTATTATGACTAACCCAGTGCTGACAGCATGGAACAGATTACAGGAGTCATGCGATGATTATTTAAGGCATCGCTGAGTATAACACACGGCTAATATTAACCCCTTCCTTCCAGAGCAGCTCTCTCACCCTGTGAGCAATGCTTGCAGCAGGCACCTGCCCTGCCTGGGAATGCTCCCTTGCCATGCTTACCTTAGGTGCTCTATTTCAGACAAGGCTATTTTTGAGTCATTCCCCTGTTTCAATATGGCATTACAGTTCAGAGCAGTTCTATATGGTTGCTCTTTTATTATTATATTTTTGGTTGGTTGGTTGGTCTTTTTCTCCTTTTTTTTTCAGAATATGAAGAATCAGTTATGACAGGTACCCCTATTGCACATTTCCTGTGTCAGCACGCGCCAGTAAAATTCAGAAGCCTTTTTGTTTTGTTATGGTTGATCTTTAAAGTTACTGAGAATAACGCTGAAGTCATAGCTGGCAAAATAGACTTCACTGTTCTACATAAATGTCAGCGGTGCCAAGGCAATGTGTTCCGAGAGGTAACAATTCATGTGCTCACGGGGAAGGCGAGGTGTGCACACAGACTGTACCCTTTAAACAGGCTGACACCTGCACCAGGCATTTCAAAAACAAGGCAAAAACTGCAGCATTATATAAAGCATGACAGTGTCCCTGACTGTTCAGCCACTTTGCAGATGTGTTGAAAGCTGTGTTGTGAGGATCCTGGATGAAAAGGTTTGGGCTCCTGGTGGGGACTGGGGCCATGGTATCTCCCCCTCAGGACGTAATGTCAAAGGTGGAAAAAACTTAAATTCCACACCTGGAAATCCTGGTCACATGAGTGGCATTACTTATGTGGTAACACAGAGGGTAACATTACACCAGCAGATTCTGGAGTAAAAAGGGAAACACTGGTGGGATGGGGTTCACAGTGACCTCCCCACGTGGGCCCATGCGCTGCTGGGCAGGAGACACTCTGCAGCCACCCTGTGCCCCTCCAGCAACATCCATGAGCAGGGTGGTAGAAATTCATCAGCTTTCTTTTGCACAAAGGGAAAATGGGGGATAATGAAATTAGTGTATGATTTCAGCATTGTGAAAACCTTTCCTGGGACTGTGAAACCAGAGGAGGTTTGGCCGCTGGTTTGCTCGGGAGCCAGGAGGAAGGCCAACAGAAAGGTATTGTGTGAAGAAGAAATCGTGCTGCTCCCCGGGCTCCTGCATGAAACTGTATTTCTCTTCCTCTCATGTCTGCAAAACCTCAAGAAGAAGAAAGGGAGAAAGGTGGAGAAAGTCTGGAGCAGGGACACCAAGGTGGCAACCTTTCCTTCCATTTTAAACTTGAGGCCAAACCCAAGTGTGATCACAAGCACTATAAAACACGGTTGAGACTAATTACAACTGAGACTCAGAAGGCCCATAAGCTTTTGGAGAGGGGTTAAAAAAATCCCTTAGATGGGGCCCTGACCACACTGTGTTTAAATTAAAAATGAAAAGAAGGAAAGGAAAAAAAAAGGCAAACAAAAGAGAAACAAAAATCCCCTTGGCTCTACCAACAGCACATGCCCGAGTATGTTGGCAGACAGCATCCATGTGGGATTTGTATTGCTTGAGAGGTAGGGAGAATGACACACTGTGAAAGTGCAGTAATGCCTGTGCTGGTGAGGGGCTTTGTTCCCTCCTCCAGCAAAGCTGCAAAAGACAGAGCCACTGGAGGAGGAAACAAGAGTACAAGTGGTTGAACTGTGTAATAGTAATAATCATGGTGGCAGTGACAGTGCTGATTTCCTGTGAGCTTTAGTCAGTCCTTGAGCCCATCTCGACACTCTCAGGCATGTTGGTCACCTCACCGTGCCTGTCGTGTATGGGAGTTGCTCCATCTGTAAAACATGATTGATAAATTGCTAATGCGCAGGTTTATGATGAGCTCAGATCATTAGTAGTTTGCATTGCTTGGAGATCCTTTATTAGAAAGTGCACGCAAGGCTAAATCATTACTTGTTTCTTTTATTGAGCTGAATTCCTCACTTTTGGAAAAAAAATATTTTCTGCAGATGCTCTATGAAATGTTTGTCCTAATGTTCATTTATCGTGACTGGCACTGATGGAACGGGTGCTGATATGAAGCAGATGTATCTGTGTAATAGTTTACTTTGATGGCTCCTTTAAGAGGCTTCATAATCTTTATATTTTACCACTGGGTTTGGAATTTTATGCTCCTTTAACAGGTGTATTACCTTGATCAGATGTTTTCATTTTAAACTATTGACTTATGAGCACATGGCCTGCAGGGATTGATGTGTAGCAAATTGATTCCTTTTAAAAGATTTATTCTTATATTCTCTTTTTATTTAGTGTAAGAGTTCACTAGAAAACATAAATGATTAATAATGACAGTTCATGAGTAAAAATGCAATTAAAACCTTTGCTTCCCTTAGTTTAAAAGTAGAAAGAAAACAGTAGTGATGGGAATACACATAGAAAGATCCAATCTAAAATCAGACAGAGTTTGTTTTCTGGGTTAACATTTAACAAACCCAGCTTTTAAAACGTTTTTTTCTCCACTCAGAGCCACTATTGTTTTTGTGCACTTTTATCATTCAAAAAGTTCAGCCTATTTGAAAAGGATGTGTACGAAGACTACCTTAAAATGTCTCATTGTAAAAGCTCCCTACCTGATGAATTTGTCCTATTGGAATGAACATCTATTTTAATAGAATCCACTAAAAAAGCTCAATCTGTTCAGCCTGTGAGATGGAATGCAGTAGCAGAGTCCTGCCATGAAAATAGCTTGTGTAATCAGTGGAATATAAATGGCAACAGCATCTTGTACTCCCTTTTATGATGGTGGAAAGAGAAGGAATTCAGTGGGCAGCCATATGACCAGGTCCTGCATGACTGAGGAGCTCACATTTTTGCATTGCGCTGTAGCACAGTATCTCATGTGTCCAAGAGGAGGTAAATTGTTCCCATGCCTTGTGACCAGAATCTCTGTCTGGAGGAAGAAGCAGCATAAAGGACCATTATTTTAGCAGAGGCATTAGAAATCCGTGTAACTGCTGGAAGCATTGATTAACAAAATATTTCCTCATAATGGCTAGTAGCCTTCTGAAAGTAAGTGTGGGGAAGCTGCTTGACATGAAAAACTGCGTATGTGTCTGGCAACTTATAGTTTTAAAGCACTGCCTATGCCGAAAAAAGAGGCCATGGATATGACAATTACTGAAGGTTTACTACCAGGATAAATTTAAAGCTTTGTTCTAGAGTGAGCCTTCTGCATGAATGCATGACTTGTGCTGGTGCCAGTGTGGGTGGCATTTGTTAGATTCTGGAGACCGGTCTGTGTTGCTGCATGAAATGAGTGTGATGAGGTCAGGTCAGTCCTTGCTGAATGATAATCCACATCATAAAGCCACTGTAAATGATTCAGCATGGTTTAGTATTATTTTCAGCCAGTGCCCAGGAGAGGCCAGGACTGAGCTAGCATTAAGAATGAATTGTCCATGCTTCCCACTCTTATATAACTGAGGGTTCAGGTCACAGAAAAGTACGTCAGGAAAATGGGCACAGCCTCTTTTCACAATGTAGATTACTTGTCTTCCTTAAACAAAGGTTGTGAACCAGGGTGGAGGTTTGGTTTTCAGAAAGAATCTCAGAACTTCCTAGAGAAATTGAGTTACGATTCTGCAAGTTGACAGAACTTTTATGACAGGCGCTGAACACCTGTTATTTCGACAGTGACCAGAGTAATTTGCCCCATTTTTGCAAGGAGTTCAGATGTTGAGGTTGCAGCTTTTAATTTCTGAGTGGACTTAATTTGTTTGCTTAAAGCTAAGAATTCAGTTGTGGACAGGTTATTGCTGCAGTTGGTGTCTATTGTGATCTTTTTTCTTTGATCTCTTACTAAAGCAGCTTTGCAACATTATTTGATTAAATTGTTGTTTGAGGTCATACCAAATTGATGTGTTCTTTTGTTGTTGCCCAGAAAAGGTTCTGAATAAGTTACTTATGTAGATACTTAGGGAGTTTTTTTATGTGCTTGTAGAAGGCTACAAAAAGGAAGGCTGGGATACAGGACTTCAAAAAAAAAAGACAGACCAAAAGGAAAGAAAGAGAGAAAATTTTCAAAAATCAGAAACCATGATTCCTAACTGTCTAAATTAATTTTTTAGCAACTGCAGTTAGGCTGGACTGATGACTGTGTGATTGCTCTACTTCATTCTGTAAAAAGCAGTAATATTGTGGAGTTTTACTTATGCACCAGGAAAAAAATAAAGCAAAGCTCTGTGTGCTTCAGACTTGGCTAGCAAGTCCAGCCAAGAACAGATGGAAACTCTGCCAAGCACTTTTTCATTGAAGAGTTTTCTTGAAGCTTTAAGAGGGCAAGATCAGAGCTTTGTAGACAAAATTGCTGATTCCTGCTCAGAGTGCTGCTCTCGTTCCTGCTTTTAGGGCCATCTTGCAAATATGGGCTGGACGTCTGGCAAATGTAGGCTGGGTTCAGTGGCTGTGTTTGTCTGGACTACTCATGTATGAGGACCATTTGACTTGGGACTGAAATAAGCAATATCTGCTGGGGTTTGTACATGTATTTTTAGGGGGTTTGCTATCTTGGTGTTTGCATTGCTGCAAGACCCTTTCAGCCCATCCCTGAGCAGTAGGAGGTCCCATGTGGAAGGCTCAGTATTTTTCATGTTACTATCTCATGATGGAGCTTACTCTATCAGCTATAATGTTGTACGAGTCCAGGCCCCACACTTGAGCTCTTCTTGACCTATAGAAAGGTCAGTATCTTTTTTCACCCTGGTTCTTCAGCAGTTATGTTCTACTTACAATTACAAATGTGCTCCTTTATTTGTAGACTTTTCTGTCATTTAGGACCGTACAATTATTTCAGAGGGGACTGTATCCTAAAAGAATAAAAAAAAAATGTTTCTGGTTTGGGTCTTTTTTCACTCTTTCTTATAAAGAAATGCCATGAAAAAGCCATGAAGATGGAGTTCATTATGTTAATCCCATCTCTAAAAGTGCTGCTGTGCTGCGAGCCTTTGTTGTCAATAAAATGTCAAGCAATGGCATGTACAGCATGTTGTGCGGACTTCAAATGCTGCAGCTGTAGGACTGCGCTATGTTTTCTACATGAGAGCTGAGAAATATGGGAGGGATTAATATCAGGTGCCCAAAGTGTTAATACTGAAAACCAAAGCAAGAAAAACCCCGAACCTTACAAAGAGTTTTCTTCAGCGTATTTATAAAAATTTGTTATCATTCTTCATAGTTTGAAAGGCATCTGCTTACCCCTGGTTTATCCCGGAATGCTGATGTAGTGGTTTGCCTTCTCACAGGGGCAATATCCTTCTGAGTGTTCATGGGAGAGTATATTGGTGCTATAATATAGCTATAGCCATTAATTTGTTATGCTTCTAATAATATGAGAGGCAGGTGAAATACCAGAAAGCAAATTGCCTATTTTAATTCCCAGAAAAGAGACTTTTCTTCAGCACTGACCCATTTTATGAAATCATGGGTTTCATGCTGTAAAGGACCTGATGCTGTTCTGGTACAAATGTGACCAGTTTGTAGGTCTCCCTCCACACCTGTTGTGGTAATGTCTGGCTGCAGGAAGGTGAGCCAAATAAATTAATAATATGACCCTCACCAGACGATTACATTCCCAGAGATATATTTTGTCAGCGTGGTACAGAGACTAAAGGACAGCACCCTTTTTGGTTCTTCCGAGCACTGAAATAGGAAAATTTGCCAGTCTGGTCATGGGATAAGAGATGAAGGACTGTGAGCAGATAAACTGCTCCTGACCTAATTCTGAAATAAGTATCACACCTTTTTTCCCAGACATAATATTCTGAAACTTTTCATATTTTCTTTGAGGAGTATCCCCATCTCTTCACACATCAGTGGTGTGTTTTAATACCAAGTCTCTGTTACAGATCAGTTACTACTGATTTTCAAGAAAAATTAAATACATTGGAATGAAGACTGGCCATACTGTGCTAGTAAAACTTTTGAGACCAGTGACTTAGTTTAGGATATAAGAGGGTTGAGGGTTGTCATGTGGAAGTAAGAGGGATGAGGGATGATGATTGTAATCTCAGGTCATGTAAGAAGTTCTAACCTAATACCTGACCATAGCATTTTCATCTCCATGCTGCTTGCACACTGATTTCAGTAACCGGATGGCAGAAGGAAGAGACACATTACTGTTATTATTTGATAGATGTGAGCTCCTGTGGCCTTCCCACTGTATTTGCCTGGATTGAGCTTTGCAATCTGCACCGCGGGCCAGACACTCTGCTGTGCGACTCCATCCACCTCTCCCTGAACCAGCTTGCTTAGGTTTCATCTAATTGCAATTGATGTCTCTCAAAAAATATTGCATGTTATGTTTTATGTTCCTTTTTGGCACATCGTGATAGGGTTTCTTACTGCAAATCACTGTGTTCAAAGTTGGAAAGATTGCAGCCGTAAAATTAATTTCATTTGTATTTATCCAGGTGTGGGTATTAGGAGTCAACCAAAACCTAGCATCATAAATCCTCTTCCAGGAAAAAAAAAAAAGGAGAAGTTAGTATCCGCATCCAGGGTTTCTCTTGTCTTCCAGGCTTCTTTTTATTGTTTCCCTCAACATGCTGGTGCTGACAGGTTCCTTACAGCTGTTCTCATTTTGTCTGTTGCTGGCTTGTTTGCTGATTCAGTAACTACAATAGTGTACCCTCCATCCTTTCCTCCTTCCCTCCTTTCTTCCCTTTCTTTCCTAATTTCTTTTTCTCTTTTTCCAGTATGAGGGTAAATAACTTGAAAAGTACTTTCATCAGCACATAGGAAGGTTACTCTTGCAACAAGTTCTGCGTCCAGGAATACTGTGACAAAGTGTTTTATCAAACATCTTTTTTTTTTTCAGTGTGAAGGCTTGCCTTCTTGCGTGCAGCAGCAACAGAGATGCTGTCTTTATGTACAGTTTGTGGGTGTTACAGGTAGCTCTGAAACAACCTGCACTTACAGAAAAGTAATTTTCTTCTTGAAGGAAGATCTGGGTTTAGCACAGGGAGCTAGAGCTGTTGACAGGGCTTTAGTAGGTGGTGTGGTCTGTTGGGCTAAGTTAGGCAGCAGCACAGGACTTTCTAAGAGTAGGTATGAGGATGAAGAGGTGCTACTTTTGCACAGAGCCCTTGTGACTCAACTGACATTTCTACTTGGAAGAATTCCCTTTTTAACGGTGAGAAATATTTTAGTTTGTCTGCTTGGCCCTCTGTGCTATGTTCCTACCTCACACTAATGCCAGTCATATCAGATCATTCTAATTATAAATGTGACAACTCTGAGAATTTGGATTTTAAAATCCTGAGGGGTTTATAGGGTATTTTCTAACTCCAAATCAGAAAAAGTTACTAGTAGACTTAACCAGGTTAGAAGGTGGTGTTTTAGCCCCAGAAGTACCTAGTCCGCACCTGGATTTGAGCCAGGGAGTACATCTGCTATATATCTGAGAGAGGGAAACGAAAGTATCCTATGCTGTGAGATTGGTATCAGCAGGGTCCCCTGTTTCCAACCATGCTCATTTGCTCTAAGTCATGAAATTAATTAATGGAGAAAATTTCTTGTAAAATAGAGCAGCAGTTCTGATTTACATGACTTCTGTGCATTTGCAAGTATTTTTTCCCCCTATGGCTAGAACTGTATTAACAGGTTTTGTTCCAATAAATGAACTAACACTCATGTATTAAGCAGAGATCTCAGGGAATCCAGTCTTAGCAACAGCTTTGGCATTCTCTCCTGTTTATTTATCTGTACCAATGAAGGTGCCTCCCTTCTCTGTGCCATCTTCCCCCCCACCCTAGCTCAGCTACTAAGCAGCCTCTTCAGTGGCTGCAGTGAATCAGCACTTCTGGCAGGCTTGTGGCTCCCGTGCTCTGCCTCCAAGCATGACTCCGGTGCGGCACACAGACCCCTCTTGGGCTGCTTCGCTGCCGAACCAGCAGGGCTCGGCCCTTCAGGCACAGCTTTTCCTGCAGTGTGAAAAAACAGCAAATAGTAGATCAAAAAGTTGTGCTAGGTTTTATTTCCCTTTAGGAGGAGAAGCTTTTTGCTGATGGTGATCAAGGGGATATTTGCAGCCCCATTTAAAGCATTGTGTGGGCATTCAGGTAATTATTAGTAAGTGTAATAAGTATACTAAGAAATAAAAGAAAATCAAGCTAGATACATTGCACTTGGAAAAGATGAACCTTACAAGATTGACAGATGTTTGAAAATCTTGAGAAACTATGAAATAACAGCAGAAAATAAACAAAAATCCAATAAATGCAAGATTTCTCTCTCCTTTCCAACTGTATTTGCAAATCCCTTTTTAGGTGATGTTACCTAAAAAAAAAAAAAAAAAAAGGAAGAGAAGGGAGTTCTATTTATTTCATTACAAGCCTGATTCTCATTTTCGAACTCAGAAAGCTCTCTCACTCCAAAGAAAACCCCACAGAAGATACTGAGGTTCTCTCAGAGTTTTTGGTAATGTTCCCCAAATTGTTCATATCTTCTTCAGTCTGGCAGTATAGAGAAAGAGGGTGTTTGTAGACCCGTTGCTTTGAATGAATAACACTTGAAACTACAGCTAATCTCATGGAACAAGTTGGTGAATAAGGTGTTGAATTAAGGACTCAGAGCATGGCCCATGGGAAAGGATAAATCCTGCTTCACTGGAGTTTGTGGTAGGGCTGGTATTGATGGGGTTGCAGAAGGGCAGGATCAGGCTCTGTGTTTTTCTTTGAATGCATTTTTCTTAAATGGTGAGGGAAATCAAAATAATTTGCTTTCAAAAATTGTTTTCTCATAACCAGTACAATAGCAGTATGCAGCAGGACTTGGAGGTCCTGAGCTATATTTTTGTTGTTTTATTATTGAACAGGGTTTTTTTCTCTTTACATTCAAATATAAACTGAAATGTTGGCAGAAATGCTTCATGTGTGTTTTGATGTATGGTTCCATAGGCATTGTTTTCCTTAATTTCCATTGACATGAATAGTTAAATAACTGAGGAAACTGGAACTATCTAGTATTACTCCTCTTCACCAGATAATTGGTGCTTTGCAGGCCTAATATGCAATATGTTGATTAGTGCTTTTGTTATATTAAGGAGGGGTTTTTTACCACCCATAAAATTTACTACAGATTAAGCTCCTGTATGCAATTCATTAGATGTCTTGAATGTGGTTTTCAAAGTGACATCAACCTTGCCCCTGCTTGAGAACTGAGTCCTGCAGAAAATCAAGATTCAATCTGTGCATGCAATGCCAGTCATCCTGAGTGGGACACTGAGACACTGGGAACTTCCAGGGTTCAAAAAGAGCTCCTGGTATTGCCTCTGGAGTGCCAGTACTCCCGGTGTGGTCTGGAACAGACTCTCCCATTTCTGTAGGTGGTGCAGAGGGGGTGCCCCACAGCATAGTTGTGCTGGAGCACTGCACATTTCAGATGGCGTTGCTGTGTGTCCGTGTGAGACAGTGTGTGCTGAAGTGTGCTCACCTCAGCCGTACAGCCAGTTGCATGAAAGAGTGCATGCAGGTGTTGGCGCACAGAGTCATGTGTGAATATAAATGTAGCCTGTATTTGCAAAAGTGGTCCATTGTCTTGGGGATCAATGAGAAACTTGATCATCCGGTTACTGCCCGCACTGCATACCCTGTGAATACACCACGTACTCAGCGTCTAGTGGCAGGGGTGTGTTTTTTAAGGTGATGGTTGTGGAGAGGATTATCTTTCTTTAGGTTTGCTTTATTAAGCCAATTAGAAATGTTCAAGACTAGGAGGTGTTTTTCTGAGTCTTATGATCCCATTAGTTAAATAACAGAGGGAGAAGTGAAGCAAGCAAGCGGATCACAGAATAAACTGTGTAAATAAAATATAGTAACTAACTTTTGGTCAGGTAGCATCTTGCTGAGCAGTCTGATTATTGACTACCCAGCCAGTTCTGCTGATATGACCAACATAAATTCATCTTTGCTGATTTTTTTACTGATGTCAAAAACCAGAGGAGCTCTAGGAAAGGAGAACTGGATTCAATTCTGGTTCATGAATCACATATTGAATTGTCAGGAAAGGAACAAATTCTGCCCCAATTGCCACTATAACTATGATAGGTTGTACTCATGTGCCTCGGGGCAGAATATGGTCTGGAATGAAATAGATGAGGTCAAAATCTGTTTTCATTGATCACAGAGAAGGCAGTGAAGCTGTAGAGGCAAATGTGACAGCAAAATATTGTCAGCAAGGCCATTCCTCTTGCCAGTGATGCATCATGGCAAAAAGAAGGCTGTTTGATTTTCAACCTCCATGATGTCTTGGTTGGATTGATAAAAAAAAAAATAATCATTCTGTAAGCAAGAAAATTGAACTGAAAAGTAAGACCAGGTGATTGACACTGAGTTGCAAGATGACATTTATTTAAAGTCTTTCTGCACAGAAAAAGAAAGGGCCATTTTGGTTTTGTAGCATAAAGTATTAATTTTTATTTTCTTTTTACTTACATTTTTAGGATCTTGCAAAAAAGGAGACAGGGAATGTGGTTTCAGGAATAATCTTCTTTTATTCCATCAGATATATTCTGCAGCCCATCCCATAAAGATGACAATAATAAAAAAGCAAGGGACACAATATAAGAAACAACTTTCTTTCTGTTAGGGCGGATGGCTTTATAGAATAGATACTGAAGCAGCAAAGAACTGAAAGTGGTTTCTGAGAAGTGTTGACCTCCTTTCGTGCCACTTACTGTGAATTAAAGCTGTGAGTGAGAACTAGTTTGGGCATGTGGTACAGCACTTACAGCAAGTGCTGCCAAGGAACAAGATTTGTGTTTCTAAGGAAATGCAACAAAAGAAAATGGTTTAAGAGGCAGTGGCTGTCACTGTGTAAAAAAAGTATCTATTTATGTACAGATAGGAAAAAGAGGCCAAATTGGGTTGTTCTATATGCAGGTTAGCATATGTGTGAACTCTTGTAATGTGAGATTCAAAATCAAACTACTGTGGATTGTGCAGGGTTTAGCATATCTCACACTGTAAGAGTTAACAAAGTTGAGCTCGCTAAAAGCAGTTGTGACCTGCCCTGTGCCTGTGATTGACTGTTTCTTGTCATTCTTACAGGCATTATTAGTAACAGTGATCTGCTATAGGAAAGGGATACATTTAGAGCAAGGAAACTGGGTTTTTGTGGCTTTTTGGAGCTCCTTTCTTATGAAACCAAAAGGCAAATAACTTCAGCACTTTTAAACCAAGACTGCCGAACAGTATCACTTACCACTACCTTTAACGTTATAAATATCTTAGGACATGACATCCACTCACTGATTTGTAGCAAAGACGTTATGAGAATTTCCATGCACTGCAGTTTCATTAAGGGTTGAAAACTGTAGCAAAACACTGAGGAAAAAATATTGCTATATTTACACATTGTCTTAACTCCTTTTCTTCACCCCTCCGGGGCTGGAAAGGGAACCACCTGTCTCTTTTGCTGATGTCAGACTGCTGCCTGGAGACATGGTGCTGTTGGAAAGCACACGATACTGTACATATTTACACCAAGCTTGTATCTGATTGAGATTGTGCTACGAGACCTGCGAGTTCACAAGTTTCTCCATCATACTCTCATGCATTAAACATGTATTTGAACTCTGGCTTGCAAACTGTGTGATCTTATGATAGACGTATTTATGTAATAGTTAAATGAATGATCATGTGCACTCCAGCTCCTTTTCCATGCAAATGCAGAGGAAATTGAATATTATAATATTTCAGTGAGATGTCCTCAATAACAAATTACTGTTTAAAATAACCAATATTTGTATGTATATCAATTGCCTAGCAGTTATTTTTGTCTGCTATTTGCATGATATGGAAAAGACTTTTTTCTAGCAAACGTTTTAAGCTACTTGGTGCTGCTTTCCTTTTGGAATGATCACAAGGGTGCACATTTAGGGACATATTTTCCATCTGTTTTTTTGAAGCTGGCAAAGCACATAATTTGGAAGAGAAAAGTAGTCTGAAAGTACCCAGATTTGAACTGGTATGTGTTTGAGCCGTTCTAGGAATTCTTACTCTGTAGCAGTTGGTAAAAGTGAAGGACTGTATTGTGCCCTTGGATGCAGTACGCAGGCAGGGCTCAAGGCTAGTGGGAGCCCTATGGGAGTGCCCAGGGGCACACCAGGGCCCCCCTGAGAGTTTTGCTGCTCAGTTACCAAGGCAAGAACCTGAAATGAACGGGAGCTCTTTGAACTCTGGCTATTTGATGGGGTCTTGTGTTTGGAGGTTTGTTTGAGGTGGGTCCTTTTGCAAAGGCTGGGCTTGAGCTTCTCTTCATACAGGCTTGAGTGATGTGCCTGATGGACAATGTCCTGCAGTGGTGGGCATGGGGCTGCCAGTGCAACCCGTTTGTGGACTTGCTCAAACATCCCTGTGGCTTTTGCCAGAACATGGGATCTTTGTAAGCCAAATACAAGCTTTGCTGCAGGTCTATGACCCATGTACAGGTTGGGGCCTGAGCCTCCGTGCAGAGCAGCACTGGAATGATGGTGATTCTTTTCACAGGGGATCTTCACTTGGTGAGCCACAAATCATCTACACTCCCTCTGCTCCTCCATTAGCATTGCCTTAGCTCTTCACATCAGCTCACCCTTTTGATGGGGCTGCTTGTTGTACGTGGCGAATAAGGGTGGCAGAATCTGGCCTTGTTACTCTGTCAGTGGTTGGATCAAGTTGGGCACCATTTACTGCAGTAATTTCTCTTATTTGGGCATTTTGAAAGCACCAAAATACTTGGGGACATTAGTGCTCCTAGGAATCTATAGGACTGGGAACAGTCAGGTAAAAAGGTCTCCAAGAAATGTGAACTGTTGGCTGCAAAACCTCTCTATGTAAAAGAGCAGATTTTGGGATAGTAGCATATCTGGGGTATCAGATTGCCCAAATAAAGTTCTGACAAAAGAACTGGATTTCTTCTTGCTGAGGTCTAGAGATCTGGTCAATACCACAGCTGTTGAGCTGCTTATGTCTCCTGAACAGTACAGGCACAATTCCCGGGGTGTGGAGATGGTTTTTCACTATCAGCTGGATGGGTATTTTTGGCTGAAGTCTGTTCCAGTGGAAAAACTCATATCACTGGGTGTTGCCCAAGACAGTCCTTCCGGATCACTGTGGGAGCTAGTTTATTGCTGGTGTGCACCAAACTCGTGGTGGTACAGGGGAAGATGTCAGTATCTCATCTTCCAAGATCTCCTTAGTCTCATTTTTTTTCAATAATTTTTGATTTGTTTACTATAGCACTTCAGTAAAGAACTACTCTGTATGTTAGGGATTTTTTTTTTTTTAATGGAGATTGATGGGTAAGGAAAACTGACCTTCCCTATGCTAGAGACAGAGAAATTACAGCTAGAAATGAATTCTTGGGTCTTCTGTTTCATTGTCTTGTGCTAGCACCATTTTTTGTATACTAAACAGAGTGTTCTAATGTATGATTCATATTAATTAGGTTTCTTCAAAGTACTGCATACCTCAACTTGAACTGAACCAGAAATAAATATATTGCCATATATTAACATTTTATTAGTTGAGAAGAAGAATAGAATGAAGGCACCTATGTGAAATCCAAAGTATGAGCTTCAGATTGAATTAATACCAGCAGTGCCTTGAGATTAATTTAGTTACTATGGGTACAGAATAAGAAATAGTATACCATAATGTAACTATGTTTACTGATTCATTTCTGGCATTAAAAACTAAAACCACATTATACATGCAACAACAGCCTTTTCTTACTTGGAAGAAGGTGGTACATTTTAGTAATTGAAGTGAATGTTGCCCTCTGAAAAGTGCCAGTACTACAGTGACAGATGAGCACTGTTCTTATAGAAGATCTGCCTCATCACAAGCAGCAGAACTGCAATACACCAGAAGAGACCTGAAACAAAAAATACTACCAATTCAGGAAGCTGCCAGTCTTCTCATTAAATATCTCTTGTAACATGATAACATCTGTTTCATGTACCATTCAGCTAGTCAAATGTGAGTTTTCTATCCTTGTGCCACTTCTATCTTATCCATATATAGGAGAAGGAACAAGTTTTGCATCTTAAGATGTTGAAAGCTGAGTAATAATAAAATAATGTAATATAAATACTATATATTCAGAAAGCAATTATTTTAAGGAGTTTCAGTTTTGACATAGCTAGATTAAGTGTGAAGCTTTTTGTTTTTATACTTACTGTCAAGAATGTTGTTAAATACTGATACCACCTCCTAAGAGAACAACTTTTAAATACCAAAATGAAAAGGATAAGCATTAAATATTTTGGTAGATATATTGTGCCATAATGTATAATGTCTTGTTCTTAATACAAGGCACAGTAGGGCTTAATTAAAAAGTGATTGTACGATCTATCACAAACCTGCATTAGGGATATGGATGCCAAGAAAATTAAGTTGAATAGGTGGTGATAATGAAATCGATATTTTATTGAATAACTTTTATTCCTGTGCCTTTGTTTGCTATTCGTGCCTTCCTGTCAGCAGGTAAGACATATTCCATCCAAAATTCTTTGAAGGAATTCATTTAGTCTGATGTTTCATTTCTGCTCTGTTCCATTATTTTATCAGTGTAAGCTATTGTAGTCATTTTTCGACAGAGTAAAATGCCTTGACAAACTTCTGACTCTGTCAGAGCAGAGCATGACAGTAAACAAAGAAAAGCAAGTCCTTACGAGCTCATTCCTGCTAGGAGTAGCTAGCTAACAACTGGTACAAGGGTGATTTTCTATTTCGTGTAAGCAAAAGTCACAGTCACTCAGAGCCTCCAGGGCAGCCCCACAACCAGATTTTAGTACAGATTTCTCCTATTCCAGCTCCTAGTGTGGCTTTAGGACCTGTTAAGTAAAGTGTTTAACATTAGAGAACAATGAAATATAGCATAATACCAACTGAAGAATATATACAATAAAAGTAAGTATGTTTACTGCCTGGGCCAAAATCCCCCTTTTTTATAACTTTGTCAACTTAAATGCTATTGATTTTTCAGGTACCACTGACCTGAAATTGCTGGGATTGTGCTTGGGATGAATTTGACCTATACTGCTAAGGCCAAGCAGAATCAGAGTTTTAAAAGTGTAATGCAAAGAAATAGTTACCGAGTATTCTGCTGTCATGTAATTCTACACCAGTCACTCAGTTCAGTGCACTGTTGCAAAATCTCTTTAAATGGGTAGAACTGTGTCTGCAAGCACTGTAGAAAACAATAAAAGAGCTTATTGTTCCCCTTCATATTTTTAAGAGTGGTGTGCTGCAAACCAGTCAGCCGATGCTTTCTGAACAGAGCTGCTGGGGCAGCCGGCACAGCTTCATTTTCACATCCCCACTTACTAGGTTCAATGTTGTCAGTGTCCTTTTTGTGGCAAAAATCAAATAGCCAAAAGGGAAGGCTGGTTTTCATGATCTTTCTGCTTGTGCATCTCAAATGGACACATTTCACATATTGCAGTGCACTGCACATTGCAACTTGCAGTGTGTCTCGTGCCTGGGTGCAATAGGCAACATGGGATAATGTGCTAGAGGAGAAGACAGGCACAGCACAAGGCTCTTGAAAGCCATGAGAGGCACTGAAAGCTTGCGTTCGTGGTATGCAGCAGTATAGATATTTGAAAGGTTAGGTTCTGTCTATTTTTAGGTAGCCTTCACATTGGAACTGATCTAAAAATGAAGGGGACATAAAAATTGCACGTCTCTCCTGATTTATCAGAGATTTTTTGACTAAATGCATTAAGAAGGCATCTCTGAATCAGAGATTTTTTTTTCTGAAGTATAGCTACACTTCTTATTTAAAAGAGGAGTCTTTATGTTCTTGATTAAAATGCCAGTGCTGTCTATTTTCACTCCAAGATCAGCATTTTCAGATTTTAGCAAAGTTAAAGAAATATGACTTTCGTACTTATTGTTTGGGAAGATTTATTCACTTGTGTAAATGAATTTTAAAAAATTGGCAAGGCCTTTTATCTCATATGAAATAAATCGGAAGATAAATGATCTTTTCCACTAACATCACCTATCATTAAAGTGGCTAAATGAAAATCAAAATGTGTTGCTATTTAGTGTCTGCTTGCCTTTTTACGGGAGATGAAATTGAGCATGTTTACTGGGCAGGAATTGTCAGCAATGCTTCGATTTATAGCATTGTCCAGGATATAAATTAACAACCACCATGTGTTTTCCCCCACCCTCCTTGGAAAATGGTAGCCCTATCTCTCAAAGTGTACATCTCCAGCTTGCTGTGCATGCTTCTACCCTTCCTTAAAGAAAACCAGTAAACAATATAAAATTGTGTTGCATTGAACTGAAGTGCAAATATTTTTCCTTGTCCCGGTAAACAGGAGTGCATGTGAGAATGAAACAACTGGAGGTCTACCTCCAGAAAACCCCCAGGCATGTGTCACACTCATTTCTCCAGTTCAATAAATTGGTAACAATATTATGATGAAGTGCTCTTTGGTGTCGGTTTGCTGGTTTTTTGGAGTTTTTTTTTTACATAGCAACTTGGAACAGAAATTAAAATATTCTGCCATTCCAATAGTTTCCTATTTTTACTTGGTTCTTTGTTCCTCAGAGAGAAGGGGGCATGCTGCAATAGGCAAAAGGGAAAGGAGCAGTCTGAAGAAGTCTCTGTGTCAGTGTGAATCCTACACAGTCCTTTCAATGCTTTTGGTTAAATGCATTGCCCTGACTTGCACTTCCACGTGTGGAGTTCAAAAGAGCAGAAACAACAGTGTTTAATTGAGCCAGACTGTTGGGCAATTTTACAATGGTAGAGATCCATTAGAGACAAACATAGAAGCAGCAAACTTGCCTTATTTGTTGATAGACATGGAGTATTGAAAGTATAGTTATAGCTCTTTTGGGGAGGAAGCATGAGTCTTCCTGGTACCCTCTTACAAAATAATACATAATCAGTGTCCCAGAGCAAAGATGTTCAGCAAATACTAAATTTCTTGGGAACAAAGATGTCTAAAATCGTGATAGCTGATGCAATCTATCTGCTTTTTTCTGTTGTATTCACAGGGGAAAGCTGGGGAAGCCTGAATTGTATGGGAAAA
>WBMY01013606.1:116029-220654 GCA_013397315.1 Donacobius atricapilla | reverse complement strand
AAAAAAAAAAAAAGATGGAGGAGTTTCTGCTTTGAACTGTCTTGGACCCTCCTTCTGTGATAAGGTCTGATTCAAAGCCTGCCTAAATCCATTTAAAGATTTCCCTTCCCTTCCAAAGGATTTAGAGCAGTCACCCCTTCCAGCTACTTTAACCCCCCTTTTACTTTACTGCATTTTCTCATACAGGTATGAGGCAAGTGATTTGGATAAAATAAAATAAAATAAAATAAAATAAAATAAAATAAAATAAAATAAAATAAAATAGTAATTCACCCATACCTTTCTGCGGCTAGTTTACCCATTCCACCTCTGCACTAGCGTGTTTGGCCCTGAGTCAGAGGTGAAAGTACTGACAAATTTCTTGTCAAAAGCATCGCTGGAGGAGGGTCAGCCTCTAAAGGTTTACAGCTGCACTTTGTATAGCTAATAAGCCTTGGGCTGAGTTCTTATCTTCCTTTATTTCAGTTACCTGAACTGGGGATGGAGGGAGGATGACATCTCTTGCCATTTGTGCAACTTTTTTAGATTAATATTGCAGCTCCAAGAAAAATGAATAATTGGACTTTTGAGCAAGGAGTGGAACCACAAAACCTATAGGGATTCCTCTAGCACTAGTCACTAGTTTGCATACTGCAAGTTAACTGCAATTCATGAAGGGTTCTGGCTAAAAATAACTCCAGGGTTCAATTTTGGCTGACAGGAACTACTAGTTAGGAGGTCAGGCAAAGCTGATCCTTCAGAAGCCTTGTCTGCATGAGTTTGTTGGGTGTTGCAATGAGGTGATCCCATCTCTGCTTGACTTGTCCTTGGCTGACTCAGGAAAATGGGGTGCAGGGGCTGTGAGGAGCTGGGGAAGGGGACCTTCGCTGCATCCTGGGAACTTCAAATGCTGAGCAGTGAGTGCTGGCTGCTGCATGAGTGGAGTTATGTTCTCCACTGACAAAAGTAAAAGCTTGCACACTTCCACAGACAGGCATAACCCTATAAAGGGTAACTTGATCCATAAGTGTATTTTTAAAAAAAACTCCACACCAGGTGTTTTGTTTTATCTTCATTTTATTTTGTTTGCCTAAATCTGTTGCAGAGCAAATCTGTGGCCTGTGTTACTAAAATCCCACTACAGTCTAGAATTATTTCCACATTATACTTTGTTTTAATATGAAAAATGCCAAGAGCTAGGCCCAAGAAAAAAGGCTGACTCAGTTCCACTGAGGTCTGTCTGAAGAAAGTCATATTTGAAGATGAGGGATGTGTTAGTAAGGCTGTCTGTCATCTCTAGTTTATTAAAAATAATTGCTAGGAGGCACTTAAACTGTCCACTGTCTTTCCCTCTGTTCCTTCACTCAAAGGTGCTTCATTCACATTGACTTTACCATAGCAGTTTTGTGTAAAACAAGATTTGATTTCAGGGTATTTAAAGGTTACTGTTCTCTCCAGTGCTGTGCTGCAGCCTTGTGTGTGCTCCACTGCAGTCACCTTACCAGCCATTTTAAAGAGGAGATAGTCTGTGTTATGGAAATGAGAGTTTTTCTTTCCACTAACTACTGTGAGCCTCGGTGTGGATCTGGTAAGGGAGTGTGCTCTCCTGCACTGCTGTGGCAGCCTGTGCATCACAGCTCCGCTTCAGGCTGGGAGGCCCTGTCTGGGTGACTAAATGGTCAGATGGCAAAGCAAACCCCAAATGCAATATGACAGCTGGATGGCCACCTCAGTAAAGGCTGGTAGCTTTGAAGGCTAGTACCTCCCACAAATTGGCTTATGGTTGCACCAGGGAATCTTTTCTGTACCCTAAGATATCAAATCCATGGTGGCTGTTCATGGAATCATCCTTTTCAGATGCCTCTCACAGTAAGTCAGTAAAAACTAAATTGGCATTCTATGAACAAGTCAGAGAAGAAGAGCTCCAGGGTAATTTTCTAGGTGCTCAGGGGAAAGGGTGCAAGGTGGATGATAATACATTTAATGAGAAGGGTCTGGGGTGTTCCAGAGCTCAGCAGTGTTCCAAATACAAGGTGTGTTCCTGAAGCTTCCCCATGTTCTGCCCTGTGTGGCTGCAGCTGGAGAAGACAATTGCCTGTCGCCAGAAGGGCATGAGCATCCCAGCAAGGCTGGGAGTGAGAGAGGACGGGCTCAACTTCTGAGTAAGGGCAGATGTTCCAGGCCCCTGAACAGGAATGTCAGAAACCAGTTCCTTGGGTCTCATAATATCAGATATGAATAGGTTTTGGTGTCTTCCCAGGGACTTGACTGTATGGAAGGATAAGGGGATAATAAGAACTTTATGACTTCTTTTGTTCCAAGGAAATATCAGCAGTGAGGTGAGTAAAGGAGAGATGATGAAGATCTGCAACGGTCTGCAATTTTGATGTGGTCCTGCCTGTTCTGCCAACCTGCAAGACAGTGCAAAACTAGAATCTGTCTCCTTGGCTTGCCTGGGTGTCTGTGCTCAGACAGCACCACAGCCTTCCCAGGAAAAGGATGTGTTTACATGGCTGTGCTTCTCAAACATATAGAGGTCATAAATTTAAAGGTAGATACTCTTTTACAGATTAGCCCTTCTATAAAACAGTAACACCCCCATGAAAGACATTGTTCATATTCCTTTTAGCAAGCCTGACAAGCTGGATTTTCCTGCAAATCATAGCAAATGGGGATTCTGGCAAATGCTCCAAATGTTGGAGGGAAACAAGTGACAAATATATTTTTTATATAATCAGCTGGAGTGGGTTAGTTTTTCTTGTTTATAATAATGAGTAAGTGGAATATGCTTATAAAGAGGGTGATGTTCAGGGAGGTATAAGAAGAATTGTAAGATTTCTTGTAGAGGGTACCTGTGATCCTCCTACGTCACTTGAACACTCCTGGACGGTTTTACTACAAACATCCAGTTACAAAGAGTTGCCTGTCTGCAAGCCTGGTAGAGCCGTAATCTGCACTGATAGTAAATAGTCATAGTCAGGTCCAGTTGCACATGAACAAGCAAGTGATTTCCCCTGGCATTCAGTACTGTTTATTTGAGCCCTCAGTCATTGGAGGCCGATGTGGCAAAATTCAGCCTGGTGTCAGTAATGTCAGTAATGCATTGCTGTTTGGAGAAAGTTATTTTGGACTTGAATATACAGCTCCTCAGACAGCAGCCTGTGACCCAGAGCTGGGCCAGGAATCAACTTGGCCGGTGAGTTTTTCAGAAGGCTGATACAGAGCACTATCCTGGGTTTCTCTGTTAAAAAAATCTCCGATCATAACTGCCCTAACAAAACTAGAGAGAGCAGATGGCTTTATTGCATTGTAGAATTACTGCACCAATGAACCCAGAAGTTCAAGGAGTTTGATTCACTGGCTTACGCTATTGAGGGTGTATTCTGGGTAGGATGAACTGGATAAATAAGGAAAATAAGATGAGAAAGGGGAAAAAAAAGAGCAAACAAATAGGATAGAAGTGGAACAGAGAGAATGGACTGGAGAACAAATACAGGACTGTGCAAAAAATAAGAGTAAAGATGCACAGAAGGAAGATTTTTAATAAAAAATTAATAGGGTACATATACTTTATATAGAACACTATTCATGCTAACACACCTTTGGAGTGCAGTTTGCTCTTTTATATACAGCATTGGCTGATCTTTTGCTGTAAGGCCATTCACTCCTGGAGGGTTGAGCAGAAAGGGCTGATTATGGTACTTGCTGATTTTCAGCAAAGTTTGCTCCTTTCCCAGTGGATAGATTTGCAAATCTCATCTGTCTGAAACTCCAGCACTATTGTTAGGTACAAGTTCACTTGTCCTTACTCCTCTGGGAAAGTAGCAAACTTTGCCAAAAATCAGCAAGTACCATAATCTTGGGGGTAAGGAGAGAAAGTATTTTTTTCCTCAGTGCCATAATGAAGGGGCTAAGTTTTGGTCACAAGGTCTCCAAAATCAGTAGCTTCTTTGAGAAACCTAAATTACAGGGAATAAAAACCTGCCCTATAGCTAGAAAATGTGGGTGAAAGAGGAGGAGAAAGAGATAAAATGATTGCTGAATCCAGGAAAAAGTCAAGGACAGAGAGCTTGAAGGCTTTGGTCTTTGATTTGTATTTCCTGTTGTTGCAGGCAGCTGTATCTTCCAGTCCTGTTGGAAATGTGTCAGGATTTGGGAATTAGTGCCCAAAAGTTGTTGGAAGGCTTACCAGAACTTTCTTTAATCATGGCCCTTAAAGAAGAAAAGTCAAAATCTGGGAATTGCTGAGACCTGCTACAGACTAACCTTTAAACAAGGGAAATGTAGTGATTGAAGAGGTGGTCTGATACAGGACATTTCAACAGGGCAGATTGTGTTGAAGCGACCTGCAGACTTTGTCAGCTGAAGGAGGCTTTTCTTTGTATGTGTTTGTTATGGAACCAAATGTCATGTGTGTATGTGCTCAGATATTGCCCCACAAAAGATGTTTGTGCAATTCTTTAGTGTTGTCAAAACAGAGGGAAGAGCATTGCTAAAGCTTCTAGGGAATGTTCTGAAGGCAGGGTTTCCTTTGAGGAAGCAGCCTAGTTGCTGGCTGGGTTTCACAGGCTTCATTTGCAGATGCGGAGGCTGCCTCGTTTCCAAACTACACCACCACTGCAGCTGTCTTCTGTGCTTTTCTCCTTGGGGCACTATGCTCAAAACCCACATTAAAACATGGGGGAAAAAGATCCTAGTGGGTAAATTTATACTGTGGCTTGGTTTAGATACCCCAGTTAAAAATAAATAAAATTCTTCCCAACCAATGTGGAACCCTTGTTGAAATCTCACAGTCTTTTGTAATTGGAGTTTTGCTTGGCATCTCTTCCAGGTAACGCTGGAACTGCCAGCAAAGTTCAAGCTATAATCTGGATACTCTATAGTACACTAGAAAAGTTCTTCAATCTCTAAAGCTTATATAGTGAGAGCACCACTAAGGTCACAGTTTATATTTATCAGTTAACTTGCTAATTTGAAGGGAAAGCATTGAAGTGGAAATGTAGAAAATAGAAACAACATGAGCAGGTCAAAATATCCAAAACAGCAATATGAAATGTTCCAGTGTAAATACATTTCTATAAAAGGTGTGAATGAAACTTCAAAAAAAACCAGATGATGGATTCGGCACAGTCAATGAACACAATTATAAGTAGATATTGAAGGAGAATATTCCACCTACCATGGATCCACAGATAATAATTAATAAGAACTGACTCCACTCCAGGCAGGCAGGTGCCCAGTATTATTTCACAGTTGACTGTTCAGGGGGTAGAGGTACTCACCTTTGCCACAGATCTTAATAATTTACTGCAGTTTTATCATTAAATCAGCATATAATTGGGAAGGAAATTAGGTTTGTTTGTGGGTTTTTTTGTTGTGAGAGCAAAGCAGTACCGTTAATTTAATTATTTTTAGGAAAGGCTTTCTGTAGTTTTCAGTATTTTGCTGTGGGTTTTTTTTCAATTAAGTAAAGTAAAAATAATGCCATTTTTGTCATCTGTGCTTGGGGAAAATACGACAGTGTGATGTGATTTGCAACTTAAGCGCAAGCTCGGAAAAATATACATTTATTAGGACTGGCAATAATGAATTACAAGGAAACACAAATAGGCTAAGAATATATCTGAGACCTCCTACCATTTCTGAAGGTTCCAGTGTCTGTGGGAAAAAGGCTATTTCAAGAATTGTACTTATTATTTATCTTTTTTCCTCTCAGCAAAATTGCCATAGCCGTGTATAATAATTGAATTCATTTAGTCTTTAGAATACTCAAGTTTGCAAACAACAATGAAAATGAATATTTCATTACATGGAGGATGATAAGCTATAGTTTTGTAACTTTGCGCTGGTAGCCCAATGCAAGGGAGGCAGCATTTACATTTCTCGAGAATTTTTGCACCCAGAAAATTAAAAGAACTGCAGCTTAAGACAATAAAGGCAGGTGGGAATAGTTAAACAAGACCTTTATTTTGGGGGTTTCTTTCCCTGTTATGGACAACAATTTGCGGTTCAGCTTGGTGCGTGGAATTTGTTGTGTACGCAGTGCTAAGGGGCATCATAAACCAGTTGCACCTGCAGCAGCCCCTATTGTCTGGGAAAAGCTTTGACGGGGAGACAGGTGTTAACAGCGTGTCTGGATTTTCACACGACAAGAGATGTTTTAATTAGTTTATTTTCAATGAACGAGCACTGGGTTCAGGTCAGGAGGGTACAGCAATGCGCCCTGAGGCAGCTTATAGAGGCGGGCGGGGGTCACGGCGGCCGTGGGCAGGACGGAGGCAGTCCCTTGGAAAAGCCATGGTTTCTTGGGGAATGCACTGAGACGGAGGAGTGATTAAAGAGCGGCTCGGAGTACTGTAATCCATCTGGGAACAGGATCAGGCTTCCCCCTCGGAGCAGGTGAGATAACTGTAGGAACGTTTTTTATAGATGCTGAGTCCATTTCAGAGAAACGCTGGGGTGGGGGGCGGGGTTGCCGATAGATTTACCGTGGAAAAACTAACTTGAGTTGCAATTATCTATGAGAAACCATAGCCTAAGCAAAATACCTGGGGAGGTGCAAAATCCCCGAGTGCAAAAAAAATGCTGGGAGGAGGTGTAACTTTTGCCGAACTCTGGGATAGCCTCTCCGGGAAGAACAGCGGCGGGGAACGGGCGCCGGCACGGGAAGAGGTGCTCGGGCTGCTCAGGGCACGCAGGCTGTAGCTCGGCTGGGAGTCACTTCACTTTTTCTTTATTATAAGCACAGCTCTGCCTATTGTGTGCTGGGGTATGGGGGGGAAGACAAAGCAAGCTGAGAAACTGAAGAAAGACGGGGAGGGATAGGAGCTGTGCTAGGGCAGGAGCAGCGTTCCGGGGGCGTGGCGTGGAAATGCGCTTTGAATCACGGCGTGCCGCCGCGGCCGCCGCGCTCTGAGCGGGTTTTGCAAAGATTTACTTCACTTCAGGCTGNGGCGGCCGGGGCAGCCTACTTTGCAAACAAGTCCCTATCTTATCTGAACTCCAGTAAGTTGGCTATTTTAAGGTTACTCTGCGATGCCTCGAGCAAATCAAAGCTGAGCTCCTGTCATCAGTATAGTATCTCCTGCAGTTGGAAACTATTTTCATGTGCCTCTGGCTCGCTTTCCCGTCATATGCAATATTTATGCTCTAAGATACTGATATGAATCAGTGTCTGAAGTGGCGTTTCCAGTGGCGTTTAGTGGCCTGGTTGGAAAAATGCCATATTTATTTAGAATAGCACTAATATTTCTTTTAAAAAAAACACAAAGTTATAATTAACTCATGGCTTCATATTTTAATTCCTTGTTTCACTGTGCTCTGTTGAAGGTTTTTTCCTTGTTTATCAGCTGCAGAATACAAACACGCACACAGGAATGAATGCCCTGTTGTTTGGCTTTAGATGCTTTAAAAAGAGATTTCTGGAAGGAGACGTTTCCCTGCTACTTGTGGTATTGGAATGCCGACGCTGTAGCTAATGCCCCTTAGAGCAGGGTTTGCAGTCAATCTGAGTAGTCCAAGAAATGGTTAAATCCCACTGCACAGCACAGACAACAGGATGAACCATGAGAATAGAGTTTATGCAGGACTGTGTGAACTGCTGCTGCTGCCGCTGCTGCTTGTGTAAAAATAGACGGCAATACATCAAATCCACAGCTTCTGCTGGCTACAATTCATAAAGGAAAAAATAAAAAAGGGCAAGCAGCCCCGTGGTAATCTTTGGAGTATAATGTGAGGTTTGAGGATTTCTGCATGTTTGCATTCAGCAAAATGGAACATTACCTGAAAGTTCGGGCAACTTGCGAAGCGAGGCAAACTTTCTTTGGACCCCATGGAGAGGAATCCCAAATACAGACCAGCTCAAAGGAACTAATCCTCTGGCTTCAGGCTTCGAATANGAGTGACAGCCCAGCCTACTTTTTAATAGCTTTGTCATGTGACGGGCAACAGTAGTAAGACAGGTGCCTTCGGTTCACTCTCAGAGAGGGTCTCGTTGCCTGCATGAGTGTCTGCTGCCTGCCTGCCTGCCTCTGGACTGTCGTTTGCCAGCTTTCCTGCCGTCGCTCCGCAGCTGGATGGCGTGGGACATGTGCAACCAGGACTCTGTATGGAGTGATCTCGAGGTGAGGTGGGGCGGGCGCGGCGTGGGCGCCCGGGTAAAAAAAAAAAAAAGTTATAATTAACTCATGGCTTCATATTTTAATTCCTTGTTTCACTGTGCTCTGTTGAAGGTTTTTTCCTTGTTTATCAGCTGCAGAATACAAACACGCACACAGGAATGAATGCCCTGTTGTTTGGCTTTAGATGCTTTAAAAAGAGATTTCTGGAAGGAGACGTTTCCCTGCTACTTGTGGTATTGGAATGCCGACGCTGTAGCTAATGCCCCTTAGAGCAGGGTTTGCAGTCAATCTGAGTAGTCCAAGAAATGGTTAAATCCCACTGCACAGCACAGACAACAGGATGAACCATGAGAATAGAGTTTATGCAGGACTGTGTGAACTGCTGCTGCTGCCGCTGCTGCTTGTGTAAAAATAGACGGCAATACATCAAATCCACAGCTTCTGCTGGCTACAATTCATAAAGGAAAAAATAAAAAAGGGCAAGCAGCCCCGTGGTAATCTTTGGAGTATAATGTGAGGTTTGAGGATTTCTGCATGTTTGCATTCAGCAAAATGGAACATTACCTGAAAGTTCGGGCAACTTGCGAAGCGAGGCAAACTTTCTTTGGACCCCATGGAGAGGAATCCCAAATACAGACCAGCTCAAAGGAACTAATCCTCTGGCTTCAGGCTTCGAATAAGTGCTTAAAATGCTCCCCTTGGGCAATGGGGGAGGGAAAAACAGGTTACAGGCAATGCTTTTTAAATAAGATGTTCATGCTGTAGAGAACTACCCATCTGAAGTGAACTGTTTCCATGTTCTCCAGTAAATTTTTCCTATCTGGCAGAGCATGTATGTGGATTCTCAAGTCATTTTGTCATGTTTTAAATATTTGCAGCTTGCCATTGTATCTGCAGAATTCTGTTTGCGTATTGTAATTGGTCTTATCTTGTTTTGATTTCTTGTTAAAGTGGAATAGATATGGATAATTCATATGTCCTGTAGCTATTATGAGTCAAGGCAGTAAGTGGATGACTTTCTGGCTCCAAAGTCCTAATTGTTTCTGAGTAGCTGGAGTATCCTGTGGGTTATTGTCTGGCTTGTAGCATGGGTCTCAGCTGCCGTAGCTTCATTTTTCCATCATGTATTATTCTTAATGCTGCTAGGAACTGATTGAGGAACCAGCTTATATGGAAATACTGAAGATTTATTTTAATCACTAGAGTTCCTGCAGTAGTTTCCAGCTAGTAACAGAATAGATAATTTATGTCAATGACTTTTTCATAGTGCAGTGAGGAAAAAAAAAGAACCAAAAAAAGAGTTTGATCTTAATATTAATTGTGTGGTGGATGGATTATCTGTGGATAGGATTTTGCCAATGTGCTCCTGCATTGCACTTCCTGTAGCAACACTAGCGTCTGTGTGCTGCGTTGGCTCAGGGGATCACCTTTACTGAGCTAAAATAACGCAGGCAGCAAGTAGGGGATGCAGCTTTCACTTTTTGAATCATTAATATTTGCTGTCAATGTAAAATGTATTACATTCTCGCACACATAATGACAGGACGGCGTGTTGTTTAATAAAGGCCTGCATCACTGTAGCTGATCAGCGTCCCCAGTGCTTCACAGCTTAATGAAGGTGATGTACAGTAAGGTTGTGAAGATTGATAGAGAGAATCCACCTGACACACATTTTGTCAAGTCTCTCTTTCTTTCCTGAGTTCATCCCCTTGGCACTTTGAAAAACTTGTTAAAAATAAAACAAAGATTATATTTTCATTAATATAATTAATATGGCATAAGTCCATTCTTCTTTTTTTTTATTCCTTTTTTTTTTTTAATTTACCTTCAAAGGCACAAAAACAGCAAAAAGGTTAATGGAGAATTATACTTAATTATAATGATTCATTACCATCAGTGCAGTTAAGCTAATTTACTGTTCGCGCCTGAACTAAGAGAAAAAAAGGTCTGTTGGAGTGAAATAACGCACAGTAATTAGCCTTTTGTGTTTAGTGACTGCTTTATCCTCCTAAATACTACTGTAAAATTAGGGCTATAGTTATGGAATAACTATCATAGCAAATAACATTGGGAAGACAGTAAAATGTGTGCTAGCAATGCAGGTGCACCTGTTACAGATGTATAGGCAAACAGCAAATATCAGCGTGTCAGATGAGGACAGTTTTAGGACTTGGAGTGTTAAATCTGGCATCGTGCAAAGGCCAAATATAAATTAATATCAGGAACACTTGCTGCTAATGTGTCTCAGATTAATGTGCTCTGTGTGCTCAGAAGCATAATGTCATATTCAGAAACATTGATTTTATTATCATGTCAACATTGGCAAGGCATATATACTTCATTTCAGCAGTTACATTTTTAGGTGACATTGCAGTCACTATAGGTAAATGAAAGCTGCGATAAGAAGGATTTTTTTTAAATACCATTGTTTATGTTGCTTCAGAAGCCCACTGTAGGAACTTAAAAATGCAGATTACTAAAAGTAAACATGTTTAAGTAGGTGGTTCACAGGGTGAAGCTATTTTTATAAATGAAAGCAGTAGCAGATCAGCAGGATACTTTAGAAGTCTGTGGCATCAGTTATAAGCTACTGACCTCCAGAACACAAACCGGAGAGTGATGCTGAGAATCTACCTTTTCAGTCAAAAACTAGATTATCCTTTAATGAGATCAGAGATTTCGGCCAAGCATCAAAAAAGGTCATCCCTGTATTATAAGATTGTTGCCAGAAGGTTGTGTCTTGCACTGAAGAAGAGGAAACTATCTAATTTTTTTCTTTTTTTTTTTTTGTCTTACACTCAAAATAATGGTAAAAAAAATCAGATTAAAAAAAAAGTTAAGATTACTTAAGTGGGATTTGGATTTCTTAAAGTTTTATGGCCCCTTAAATAATAGGAAGAAAAATAACTGCTATTTCAGAGCCTTGTTTTGCAGCCTCTCAGCTTCCTTGCCCCTTGGCCTACTCTATGATTATCTGTAGTGTCCTGGTAGACGTCGAAGTTGTCTGGTAAATTATAGCTCACACCAGCTGCACCGAGTCTTTGTGCCAACAGACAAAACCTTTGCTCACGGCTGCGCTGCTGCATCCAGCCCGTGCACTGCAGACGCACCGAGATTCTAGGGACAAAAACCTCAATGAAATGCACCTTCAGCAGCTCTCGCTTGCATTGTTGTGAAAGGTGGCCCTTTCGAGAGTGACATAACCAGTATTGAGCAATTCACATCCATGGACACTGTTAATGCCCTACAGACATCTGCCTTCAGAAAGTGGCGCTTTCTCCATTGACTTCAGTCCAAACAGAGGTTGGGAAATCATTCAAACCACCCGGTCAACTGACAGGAGTTGAGGAGGTCCTGCTGTTGGCCATCCTTAACACAGTGCTAGAAGTAGATGCCCTTAGACTCAGTTGACTTTGGACGGCTTTTAACCATTCAGTGCCTGGTGCCTCTGCAGCTCCACATGTGCTTTGCTGTGTGCCCGTTTCGATGTAGATGTTCAGCGATGAGTTACAAGGATGCACGGTACAGTGCAGTAGGAATTGCTTAATTGAGCAGCATTGACATATGGGACTCAGCTATTTGCCAAACTGTTACTACGTGTTTTCTATAATTAGGAAATGGTTTTGGTGGATACTCTTAACATTTCAATTGCTGTGTTGAAGTGGATGTATGTTATTAATTTTTTCTTCTTTAGTAGATCAGTCAATACCCTATCTAGCTTCATACTGACATATAAAAGGACACTTACTCCAGGTTTGTTTTTATTTATCCTCACTCTCTTCCTAAGTTGTGCAGACAGAAACATTTTGCACAGCTGAAGAGGATTCCTGCAGACCAGACTTTGTTTACTGCCTCAACCGAAATGTTTCACAGACCCTCTTTTAGGATTACTGAATCAGAGACTGCCAGAAGAGGAAAACCCATTTGGTTCTCTGAGTACAGCTTCTCTCGGGGTTATTTAGGAAACCAGCTAGAATAATAGATGTGTTCACACCAAGCAAGTGAAAGGCTGCGTGAACTAACTATGCCCATCACTGGGAGGAGAATATAGGGGTATTTCAAGCCGCAGTTTGGTTGCCAGGACCCTTATGTGGGACTGGGTGGCTGTGGTTTGTGCATCAGGAAAAGAGCACAGCAACATCACTAACCCATACTTTTTTATGCCCATATGGTAGTCACCATCATGAGTGGCTGTAAGGATTACAGTAAGGTTCTGTAGAAGTGAAAGTGTGATTGTCTCCAGCTTGAGCTAGCCTCCAGGGCAGAAGGCTGTAACAAGCTGTGCCTCTTTAACCTGAATGTATCAGGAAATGTGTGACAGACCTTGCCCAGAGGTATTCATCTGTAACTTCTACCTGCACTAGTTTACTCTGAAAGGAGAATAAGGCCATGGTTTGGCCTCTGCTGTTGGATTTAAAGCTTTGAATACAATCATTATCAAATGGTATAGGGAGAACGAAAGTCAACGTCCCTGGACAGAGATGTGATAGAGAGGGCAGCTAAGGCCCTGCTGTTTTCCCTGTCCCTTTATGTACCTAACAATAGCCAAATACTATGTGTTTCTTTTTTTCAGAAAACAAAGTCAATCCTAGTGACCCTGTGCCATGGCTTAATTCTTATCACATGATATTAGTTAATAGATTCCTGGTAATTAATGAAACTATTTCTATGTTGCTGTATCCTGCAGTGTGCTGCTCTGGTTGGCGAAGACCAGCCTCTTTGCCCAGATCTCCCAGAACTTGACCTCTCTGAACTAGACGTGAACGACCTGGATGCAGACAGCTTTCTGGGGGGACTCAAGTGGTACAGTGACCAGTCAGAGATCATCTCCAATCAGTACAGCAATGAACCCGCCAATATATTCGAGGTAAGGCAAGATGATGCAAATGCATGTTGCAAAGTCCTTACTTGCTTTTATTTCTGATTTTTTTTTTTTAGTTAGCCTGGTGGACAAGAGTTTACTATTTTTCTGCCATTACGAGACAAGAAAACTGCTGGTGTATTATGGGTTCTGACTGGTTCTTTTAATCCTCATGGTCAAAACTAGACCTGCGATCTGAGGGGTGTGGGGGGGAAAGCCTTAAAAGCATTTAAATGGAACTTCTGATTTTTGAGAGAAAACAGCTGAAGAGTGCCTAGAGCACACTGCCCTGTGGTGTCATGATGAGGTGTTGCACTGTTGTCAGCTACAGAGCAAAACAGAAGTTGAAACTTGTCTTCCACTTGAATTCCTTGGCAAGAAGCAGAGCGCTGCACAGCAGCTAGCTGATGAGTAGCTGTAACATTTCTAGTAGAGATTTTTACCACTCAGAGCCTTACTGTGCAAGTTACTTGCACACAAATTGAGAGATCTGCAATTTGTTTATATATAAGGGAGAAGAAGGTGGCAGAGAAGGCAGTGAGGGCTATCAGTAGCTCAGGGACCACCTCAGCGTTCTTATGTTTCATAGATCTCCTGGTGGAGAGCAATTTAAAAGTAAAAGTCAAAGGGTGATATGAAAGATTTAATTGTTTTCTTTTCAACTGTGCATTGAGGGTTAGGGTGTACAAGAAGATCAGGGTGTACAAGAGGAGGGTTACTGTCTCTGTCTCAGTCTTCTTTCTTTTCTTGTGTAAAGCCTTCATAATTCTCCACCTTGTGGTTTCAGGCAGCTGTGCCCCTCCTAAACTCTAACCTCCTTCCCTCCTTGTTGATAGGAGAGGCCATAGATCGTTCACTGACTGGGAAATTGGACAATAAATTGATTAGCTGGCAGGAAGACATTGTACAAAAGCAGGCTATGAGGTGCTGTTTCTCACACACCAGGTACCACAGCTCCAGGAAGTACAGCTAGCCCGCTGGTTCCAGAAAGCCCCAGATTATCATGGTAGAATTTTAAAGGCTGGAAAAAATTAACTGAAGTGGCATCATAAAATGCTTACCGTAGGATGTGATGTCCTGAATAAAATTCTCCTTCCTTTGTATACAGCTCTAAACCCACAGTGAGCTTCCTGATGCAGATAAATTGCTCTGGATTTAAACCAGTGTAACTGATAGCAGAAACTGGTCTTCTCTGTTTAGTTTCTGTCATTTACATCCAAGTAACTTGGAAGTAATTTTATTTGAGTCAAAATAGCCCTGCAAAGCCTTGTGCTTAGGCCCTCTTTTTTTCTTTAGTTGTATAATGTTCCACACTTTGTTTTACAAAGTTTCCAAATCCCGTTTGGTTCTTGAATTGCGGTTGTACTGCCTCAGGCAAGGCAGGTATGTCGGCGGCAGTGGGGACGCTAGGGGGGCAGGGTCCACATTGGTAGCGACTGTGGTGGAGACTTGTTTTGCTTTTTTTGTAACTGAGGACACGTATTTTTTCCACATTCATCAAAGGCCAAATGCAGAAGCATTTTCCTTCAGGAAAAATCAGTTGAAGATGCAGACTTTGAAAGTGTAATTGTTCCAGTAAAACCAGTGGAACTTGACCGCCTCATTGCTTGTCCTGTATGTTACTGCCTGTCTACTCCGATGGCCACAGCTGCTGAGCATAAAGTTGTCTCAGATAGGTAGTGACCACTCTCCTACACACCTTGTATAGGAAACAATTCTTGTTCTGAAAATGCAAGCATGTTGCAAACAGCAGGACAACCACATAGGCTGGTTAACCTTATTGGGAGATGGTGGCAGGGGCAACATCTCATGGGCTTGTTCGGATCTGTCTGAGGATGAGCTGCCCCAGGATGAAGAAACAGCGGTATATGTGTGGAGAAATGGGCAATGCAGCTGGGGGAATGAATCTACACAGCAAGTAATAGATCAGAAATAATAGTTTGTAAATGAAATACGCTGCTTCTTTCCTAACACGCAAATTCTGTTGTTTTCTTTCCTCACACTCATTGACTTGAGCTGCAGGCTGCATTGCTGTCTCATCACAGCTTGGCCCATACTTACCTGTAGGGACAAATTGTGCCCTAATGGTATTTTATAATACTGCAGTGCAAAATTAGACTATTTTCAGCTTCTTAGAGTGTTGCATTTACATGTCTTGGTTGCTTGGCCTAGGAAGATGGGATTGAAACAGTTATTTTCTCCTCCCATACATTAACCCTGTTCCCATTCTCCACTGTGCAGCTGGGTACTTTGCACTATTTTTTGCCTCTGCCGCTCAGTAATGTGACGACGGGGGGTGCTCAAGATCAGAAGAAGATGTCTTCTTCCTCCAGAGACACAGACATACTCTGTGAGGAACTATTTGTTTTAGCTGAGAGAATGGAAGTTTTGTACAGTTTCTCATTTGGTAATCATTAGATTTTTCCATATTGATCCTCAATGGCTTTTTAAAAAAGAAAATAATGTCTTTTACACCTTTTTTTTATTTTTCTTTTTTTTCTCTCTCGTAATTTTGGGATTAGTATGTTTTATCTAACTTAAGCTTCCAGATGAGGCATTGTCATACAAAAATAGAAATACGACCTATTTGAGGTGGAAAGGCAGGAGCCGGAATGACAAGCAAATGATGGGAAGTACACGACCAGCATTACTTGCTCAAACTGTACAGTGTTAATTGCCAAATCTAACCTTGAAGGAAACACCCTCTCCTTTGAGGTATTAATGCAGTCCACGTGGCATTGTCTGCATGAGGGGCAGTGTACAAAAGCCCTTTGCAAAGTTCCTGAATGTCTCTTTTTATTTAAAAGTGGACTTTTTTTTTTAAGGAAGGTTTGTGTTTCATAAAGTGAATTTTCAGCCTTTCTGCAAATCATGTTCCTGAAAGCTCACTTGAACTGAGCACCCACAACCTTAGGCACTCCCAGTGGCACTGGGAGTCTCACAGACTAGAAATGATTAATAGTTATGGTAGCAACCAGGAGCCAAGAGATAAAGGTCCAATTAGTCTAGATGGTATGTAAGTGTTAAGTATAAATCCCTGCTCTCATCCTCTTTGGTGTGATGAGATACTGTGCTTCACTCTAGGATTAAAACACACCCGTATTTTGCAGACACACCTAATTCATCCCTGCATCGCTCTGCTCACGTGCCAGTGTAACCCGTATCAGTGAGTTCAGAATCAAGCCTGTATTGCCCCAGCACGGAGGCTCTTCTTATTGATGTTTGTACTTATGTACATTATGAATTAGGTGATTCTATTCACAGATTGATCGCTTCAGTTCTTCACCTAATTTTCTTTGCCTGTTGTTTGAAAAGGTAAAATGAAGGAATTCTTGCCCCTCGGGGCACTGTCTATTGACACAAGTTCATGTAAGTAAATAGTTAACAGGTCACCCAAGACCACTTACTTAGATAGTTCACTGCACCATTCACTTTTATGATTTGTTTTTGTGAGGACCTAGACTTCAAAATTTGTATTTCCAGAAAAATTAATTTGACTACTTTCAGAAAATCAAAACAGTTCAGTTTTCACTCTCAAAGCCAATGCTATGTGAAATTGTGAACAAACATACAACTTGATGCGCCATGAGTGAGAAGGCTTTTTGTTCATGAAAACTGTTGTTCCTTGAGGCTTCTTGAAATATATTGTACCATATCATGTAAGATTAGTCATATTTAAAATTATTTATGTTCCATGCCTAGCATTATGGAGAGGGAAGTTATCTACAGTGGATGTTTCTCTTTGTTGGCATTTTTTGCAAATAACTCAGCTGATGGTAAAAGAAAAATCAGCCTGTAGATAGGCAATAACCTGTTAAACTACAATGAACCTGTGTAAAATCATAAATCTTGTACTTGGAAAACCCACATTGCTTGCTCTTCTGCAGATTTAATTTATTTACATAATTCTATGTTCCAAAGCAATGCTCACAATATTTTATGGCTTTGTTTTTAATTGTTTTTTGTAGGTGTATCCCAGGTCACTTCTCAAGGCCATTCTGTGTGCCACGTTATTTGGAAAGCCTAAAAAGATAGCTATATTTTACTGTAGACTGCCAAAAAGGGCTGTATTACAAGCAGTGAGAATGTGAGGAGAGAAAGAAATACACAATGAAATGCAGACTGGCAGCAGGGGAATGCGTGGAGATAAATGATTTCTTATTTATTTGGAAGGGGTTGTATCAGGGAGATGATGAGTGTTGAGGGAAGCCTTAAACATCACCAGGGTAATTTGCACTGGTTCAGATTATAAAATCCCTCATGTTCTGTGGTGCTGCCAGTCTCTTTCACCATTGCAGGTTATTCATTCAAGGTTTGCAGCCAGGTTGATTAATGAATTACCAGATCTTGCGTAAAATGACTTGGCCTGACTTTTAAACAACCACCAATGTTTTCTTTGCCAGTCTTGTGACTGGTGTTAATGGGTTCCAGAGAACTGAGCCTGTATAGACTTTCTGTAGTGGCCTTCCCTACCATTTTTTCCACTTCTTAATTTTCTCCAAAACTAGTAGCCCAGGGCAGGCAGTTCAAGGAGATACAATCTCAGGGAAGAAAAAAGACATAGTAGTCAAATCCTTGATGGCTGATGCCCTTCAGTGCCAAATCAGCATGATTTATCATAGCCATCTATTCAGCACAACAGAGGCTGGAGGTGAGCTGCGTGGTGTACCTCACACAATATGCATAACTAGAGCTCTGAACTTTGAAGGAAAGCCTCAGAGCTATTTGCAAAGTGCTGGTGCTTAGTGAATACTAAATTACATTTAGGAAATAGTCTACTGCTACCAGTTATACTTCATTTTTATTCTTGACACAGACACCTAAATCAGAGAACAGTAACATTTCAGAGATTATGGTAGCAGTTTGGGTATGTTCCAACACTATAATAGGATCAGAATTTTAAGGCCTTTTTTATTATTACCAATAGTCACTTAGTTTCTACTGCAGCGTACTTTGTAGGGAATTACAGCTTTTACTAAAAAGATTAAAATGCTATTATGCAAATGATTGCAGTATGTTATTATGTTTACAAATTAACATCCATGGCTCAACACACAAATTAACTAACTATTCCATCTATATTATTAAGGATTTAATAAAGTAACTGTTGATAAAAGTGAGGAGCTTGGAACAGTTAATAGGAGCTGATCGTGATTTAACATAGAACTTAAACATTGTGTTTAATGTTCTAGATGGCATAATGGCAGAATAAAGCTTATCAAAGTGCTTAAAAGGACTGTGATTGTGTGCACCACATAGCAGCCTGTCTGAGGCCCCGGAGGGCATGAACAAAACAGCTCTGGGCAGTAGCGTACTGGTGAATCTGGAAGCAACACAGGACCACGTCGTATCAACATGTACCTTCTTGCTCTAATAAGTAGGCTTTTTTGAAATTCAGATTCATGCAGATTGAATCTCTTACATGATATGCACAAGCATTTGGGTATTTGGGAACTTGTGCACCTCTAAAATGCATCCTTGTAATGAACTGCTTCTATGGCAAATTGGATTTCATTGCAGAGAGTATCACTGTATGGTAAAATAGGGGAAGGCTGACTTCAGTGTGAGATGACTTTACAAACATTCCTGCAAGTTGTTATTCCTAACAGTTCATAAGAGATCATAAAAACAAACAGATAAGAGCTACTGAGGTCCTAGAGAAATGAATGTACTGTATGTGGTTATGGGATAGATTTAGTATGGAAACAGACAACGTCATAGTTTTAATACAACAATAAACATAAAAGGCAAAAGATGCAGATTTGGGGTAGGAAACTTTATAAGAATTGTAAAAGGTAACAATGTATCATAAAGCCTACTTGTGAAACTGGGAGAAGACCCTCATTTCCAGGGAAAGAAAATAGCAGACACTTTACAAAAGTGGCAGACTTTTTATATTCCTAATGGAGCAATGTCACATGTCTTCTGTGTTTAAGTGCATTACCTTTACCCGTGTCTGTGGCCTGACTCAGGACTCTACCTCTGCGAAGTAGGAGACCAGCACAATAACATCCTGTCTATGTGGGATGATGTATGTAAACGATAATCTATGATTAGCTATGCTGACATTTAAAAAGGCTCAAGCAGTAAGTGGAATTTATTTTACTCCAACCAGCTGCTAAGTAATTGGAAAGAGTTTATGCAAATGCTCTGTATCTAGTGTTACCAAGGTGTGCTCCTGCTCCTTTTTTCTTCCCCGCTTGGACAAACTACAATGCTTTAATGCAAGAACCACCTGGCATGTTGGTTGAAACCTCCAGGCAGGAAAGAAGTCCCAAATAAGAAAAAAAACAATTTCTTTGAGTTTATTATTTGATGTATGCAGCCACCAAAACCATTCCCCAGGCCCACAGTCAAGAAAATGAGACTGATCCACTTCACGGTCCCATTAAGGAGACATTTCACTGAGAGCAGCCATGGCTTGAGATGCTCACTGTGCTACTGCTCTGTAGAGCACCTGTCCTTTTTCTAACAGGGAAGACTAGCACACATCAGAACAGTAGTAAGCTAATTAGGTCATTAGAGGGATGTCTTGGTCTGTGTTTAAACCAGCCCTTGAGGACGCTGTGTTACACTGTGTTCCCACTGGCTATGTAGCTAAATACGAACTGGTGTCAGCTGCCATACAAACAAAAATGTAATAGCCTCCATTCACAGAGGTCATCTTAAATCCACTTTGGTCACAGTCATACTTCACATCTGTTTTAGTGAGATGCAGCTTCTTAAGGTGGCGTTTGGACTTCATATGCACACAAACAACTGAGCTATAAATTGCTACTGCTGGAGTTATTTTGAATAAGTGTATACTGTTTCATATTTATAATGGTGAGGCTTCATAATATTCACAGTGAATATATAACACAGATCAGTTCAACAAGCATGAAATTGTATGTTGTCAACTTGTCACATAAATAGAGCCATATTCTAGCTTACGATAATGTTGAACTAAATATTTTCTCCCTGGAGCTGCAGAGAGGGTCACAAAAATATGGGACAGTAGTCTTTTGTTAGAAAAACCATCCCAGACTCATTGCTAGTGGGAAGTAAATATTTCTGATAAGATTCTTTTGTTTTTTTAATTCCCCATTGGCTTACCAACAGCAAAAGAAAGTTTGCCTTTCTTAGACAAATGCTAATTGGTTAAATTAAATTTATTTTTGTTAATGGTTTTGTTTCTAGTGTTACCTCTGCTCTTTTTTTCATTGTTGCTATTTTTGCTCAATGCATCATTGCTAATTGCTACTAAATGGTCCATCTTAACCCTGGCATGCTCTTTCCCTGCTGCCACATCCCACTTAGCATTAACTCTGGCCCATGCCATTACAGAAGGATAAAATTATCACAAGTCTTCATTTAGGAATTGTTTTCCTTAGTGCCACTAACCTATTGTGCATGTCTAGGTCAGGAGGAGGAAATTGCACAGAGCATATTTGTTGCAGGGGAAAGGAGAATGTTTTGGTATTGAATCATGATGAACTGTTTTTTCCCTATGAATGGAGAAAAAATACAAAGAAGAGTTTATATGTGTCTGTAAATACTTACCTACTTGTAGCTTTTGTTGTACTACTGTGGGCAATCCTCAGATGCACTGGAAATTTGCAGCCTTTCTGGAGGAGTGCCCCCTGCCAGCTTTATAGGCCTCTTTTTCTCCGGTGTCTAATTTTTATTTTGGTAGCTTTGTGCAGGTGCATGCAGGATCTTAATGCCTTTGCAAGTGATGGGCTGTAGCCTTGGCAGGCATGGAGCTCTGACTGTGTGTGCAGGCACACTCAGTTGTGGAGGCTGGGTTCAGGTCTCGGTGGAAATCATCCCCTTTGCAATGCGTAACTGGTTGCTTTGGCTGAATCTTCTGTTCTGACACAACGGAGCAACAGTCTTGCTTCGTAATGATTGAGAAATTAATTAGCACTTTGTGGCAGTGATGAGTCTGAAGGGCCATGATTGGAATTTGCTTTTTACCACATACAGTAATCACTGGGTTTTGTTTATGAAAGCACAAAACCAGAACCTATTGAGATTTTGGTGTTGTCATGAAGCGTGAACTGTGTGATGCACTAGAATAATACTTCCATTTCCTCACACACATCTGTGCTTTTGTGCTGTACTGTGAGTAACACAATGGGGTGCTGGTCCATAATGGGTACTTCTAATCACCAAGATGATAATCAGAAGAACAGAGTATTTTCTGTGAGGAGCTGCAGTGGCAGCCTCAGGCAAGTGTTGTTGCCTTGTTAATTTATGACAGGTTTGAGTTGCCTGAGCTGCTCGCAGCCATCAAGCTTATTACATAAAGTTTAGGAGGATCATTCCTTCCAAGCATATTATGGAGCTGGAGGTGTCAAATGGGCAGGGAGAACTACTTCTGGCTGCTGCCATAGCTGCTTGTTGCAGGCTTAGTAATATTAAATCTTATCAGGATTTGGAGGGGCCACCATCAAATGATTGAGATGTGGATCTCTCCTACAGGAGATACACTCGAACAAAAATAGAGAAATTGGGTAGAAAAGTTTCTCGCCTCTTGTCAAGGAGGTGGTGATAATAGTTATCTGGAAGATTGGTTTGGTCAGAGGAATTTCTACGTAAGCTGGTAAAAGAAACAATGAGAGTTTTCTCTTGGACTGGTAGTTTCTCCTGGAGGACAAAAAATTCTTTCTGAAGGTATTCCAAAACCTTCTCAAAAAGTCCAGTTTTTCTTCTCCCATGTTGCTGTATAAGCAGTGATATAATGATTCAGGAAATGCATCAGAGACCTGAGGTAATAAATGTTATGGAAGTAAGACATCTCACTGGAATTTTTACTTTGACAAGAATTCTGCAGGCTTGTATAGTTCCTCAGAGCAATCAGTGACCAGAAGTGAAAAACGGGTATTAGGAGCGTTTTAGAACTCTTCTAGTATTAGGGGTTGGGTGGGTTTTTTGTTGTTGTGTTTTGTTGTTGTTGTTGCTTGGGTTTTTTGTTTGTTTGTTTGCAGGTTTTGGGGGGTTTTTGTTTTAGAATGGTTTTTTTTGCTTGTAAATATGTGTCTCTTGGCTAGGTAGATCTAGCAGTAATGTTCTCCATTCTCCCAGGCCCTGTGTGTTGAGACCAGGTGAACAGGATCTTTGGCCTGTTGATACCCACTTTAAGGGGGCTTCTGGGTGAGGTGTAGACAGCCAGGTAGTGTGCATGACAGTGGGTGGTAAAGGATGAAGAATGAACGTGGAGCAGGGGAAGGGCTTTACAGAATTGGTAGAGTGGTTGAAGTGGTTGAAGTGGGAAGGGATCTCAAGAGGCCACTTGGCCCACCCAGCCTGTTCAGGAAGGAACATGTAACAAAAAGCTGAGGAGATATTTCTGTGTTCCTCTGCTACTGCTTCTTCCCTTCTTGAAATTACTTTATTAGTACTGGTAAGGAGTTTCTGATCCCATTTTGAAAATCTTAGCCCATAGTCCTAAGCAACTATGGAATTTCTTTGAGATGTGCCTGTATGAAGCTAGAAGCCTATTATTGCCAGATCCTAGTTTTCAGAGGAAGATGGGTTGCAGTCAAGGGTTTGCTGTCCGGCCTTGATTTTCATGACAAATTTTCTTCTAAGGAAACCTATTTCTTGGGCTAATCTTGGCTTCCACAGGTACTGAGCTTGTCCATTTTCACGGGCTTTTTGTTGGACTAGTAAAATGTAAAATTGTCAGGTTGAAATGGATGCGTATGCAATTATTTTGATAAACAAAACATACGTGTATGCTTCCTGACTCTGGTTGGCTGTGCTCTGTTAGTTAGGCATTTGACCCTCCAGGCATACGCAAAGGAGCAATAGGCTTTCATTTTCCTTGTCTGGGGAAACATGCATTTTTGAAATTCTTCTTCTGGTTTTGTGTTTGCTTTACTGTTTTTTCTCCCACCAGGACTGGTGTGGATTTTCTTGGCTGTATTGACTGTCCGTAAAAGCTCAACAATCACTCTTCACATAAGTATGAAGATATCAGGCAAAACATTGGCAACTGTCACATCAATTGCATCTGGGAAAAAGCCAAAAAACCTTGTGGATTTTTTTCCTTAGCACTGCAAAAACATTCATCCATTTCCAGTGAAAGGATGTCAAAGTGCTTCTGCTTGTGTGTAATGAGAGTGTTGCCATGTCTTGTCATGTTCTTTGCTGTTGATCCCACTCTCCTACAGGAAGGGTCAGGTCAAATGCTTCTCTGAAGACCAAGTCTCCCATTTGCAGCAGGAAATCTCTTGGGTGGAGAGGGTAATGTTACAAAACAGAGGCTAACATTACAAAACAGCTCTGCTGCCTCTGGTGCAGTCTGGAGCATCACAGACCAATAACTCCTATCATGTCACTCTTGCGGCACCTTATTATCTATGTTTTTCTGTAAATTCGATCTGAGACTGTCATTACCAGTTTCAGGTAGGTGAACACCATCTGGGTGAAATAACCATGTACCAGTGATGGGCTGGAGGAGGCTCCTGTTAGTTAATCATCCCTACCTTCCCCTTGATGAGTTAATTTGTCTGTTGAGCCATGGAGGAGCCCCCAAGAGCTCCCAGGAGCCCCTTGGTAAAATTCTGCCGACAAATGGAAAGATAGGGATGATTTCACTCTTTTTGCTGGAGCCTTTGCTATCTATGATATTGCTAAATCATCCATAATGCATAACTTTCTGTGCAATCTTTTTGTTACAGCTCTGGAGGCATATTACTTCTTTGTGCATTTACTTTTTAAACATTGTCACCGGATACCTAACCCTCCTGAAAATCTCATCCCATGAATTAAGGTTAATTTCAGTACTTTCATGTGGCCTTTAGTAGTTGGCATGCGAAGTTCCTTGGCTGTGATGCTGGGCCATAATATTTTTTTTTTCCTTCAGTTATTAAACACCATCTTTATTTACTTGTTTTGTGATAATGCCTTTAGCCCCTGTAGTAGAGGGAGAGTCTGTGTGTATTAGTGACCAGCCCATCCCAGCTTTATGGTGTGCACTTCGAAGTCCTTGGAAGGAGCAAAGATAGTGAAAGAAGAAAAGTGCCGGTCCTTGGGGTTTGTATGGGAAGGTAAACTCAACTTATTTTTCCTTCAGAGGCCTGTGAGCACAACTCTTTAACCAGACTCCTCTTCCTCCCAGGCAGCTGGGGGCAGTTATAGCCTGCTGAGCTTTCCCAGTCCAGGAAACAACACAGGTCCAGAGCTGCAGTTGTGTCAATATGATGTGGGACTACCAAATCCACATTAATACCTTAAGTAGTATATCCCAACATGAAAACTGATTTATCTCCAAACCTTGAGATGAAGAAGAAAATTAAATTTAAAAAAATAAAAATAAAAACTCAACTCGACAAAAACCCACAGAAGACTAGGAAGCTAAGAAATACTATCATTTGGAAGATGCTCTGGTCCCTTTGTAACTAGTCAGAGAGGGTGTGTTAGCTTAGATACAGTGGTCTTCAGCCGGATCAGGGCGAGCTCTTGCGAGGCCATACGTATGCCTCTGCGTAGTTGCTGTGGAGGGATTTATTAGCTTTCACTCAGTACTGAGGTTACTGCAGAGTTAGTTAGCGTCTCTGTATTGTGTTTTCAGAACTGTGCTGGGAAGGACTATTTGGCTATGTCCTGTACAGACACAAATGATTTCCAGGAACCTGCACTCCACTGCAGTTGGAATCATGTCAGGGTCTCCACAATGGTCAGTTCAAGTCCAGTATGGTCAGAACCAGTAGACTACAGGGGGCTAATTCTCTGCTGGACCATCAGCATCACTTCACAGAACTGCTCTTAGCATGTGCAGCTCTGTGAACACTGTCCAGATATACTTGAGCTGCCTCTCTGTGGACTCTATCTGGACCTAAGAGGGCTTGTTACGGGCAGCCCCATGATGTGCAGAGGTTTTTCTCTTTCAGGATCTCTCACAAGATTAGACTTGTGAAACTGATTTTTAAACCCAAAGCTCAAGAAGGAAAGAGACATGCCCCTAAACTTAAACAGGTCAGAGAGGGTGTGTTAGCTTAGATGCAGTGCTCTTCAGCCACATCAGGGCGAGCTCTTGCCAGGCCATATGTATGCCCCTGCGTAGCTGCTGTGGGGGGTTTTATTAGTTTTCACTCAATACTTAGGCTCCTGTGGAGTTAGTTAGCACTAACTTAAGGCTGTAATAGTTCCTATTTCCTTAACTATGTCTTGGGAAATGATTGATGTATGTTCTTAAAAATATGCGTGTCAGAAACTTCCTAATAAATTGCTTTTGTGGTTATTGATCTTTCCAGCTTGAAACATCCAGGAATGCTGCCTTCTTAGGGCTGCTACTCCAAGTTGCACTATGCGCATAGCAGGAACTTCAAACTGGACCCTTCCACTTGATCTCCCATTTTTCTCTCCTGCATCATCACTCCAACTACCCTCCATCACTAGAATGCTACCTATTTGCCACAGTTTCTATCAGCTTGGATTTTTCCTCAAACCAAATTCACAGGGATGAAAAAAATCCACTCATGTGTCTTGTCCTTCCCTACACCTGCTTCTGGGAGTGCAGTGACAGATACCAGTTTTATTGTGTGTCAATGTTACTGCTCTGTTTACAGCAGATTTAAGAGTTTACATTAGGCCACAGTGTTACCTTCCAGTTTTCCTTATTCTATCTGCTGGCAATCCCAGCGATGTGGTTGGTGTGATTGCCCCTGTCCTAAAGGAATTTGTGTCAATTTCTGCAGGGACAAATCCTCCCTGTGCTAAACCGCTTTGCCGTATTTGCTCAAACTCAAATTTTGACAAAGATGTTCTGTCCACATCCACCAGAAGAGATTGCTTTTTTTTTCAGATGCACTTGGAGGTAGATGTGTTGGAAGCTGCCTGTACATGGCTGATAACTGAGACGAAGCATCTATGTAGCATGATCCATGCCCTTTTCTAATTTGTCTTTGAATGACAAATGTGTCTTCACTGAGTCAGCAAAGGAAGAGATCCTACAGTAGAATTCATTGCCCTTCTATCCCTTTCAACAGAGTGGCTAGGTTTTCCCAGTTCCTCCCCCAAATCCATCTTTAAAAGAACTCTTATAAAGACATCCCTCAAATGTATTATGCAGAACTCCATTATATTCTCTAGCCATTTCTTATTCAGGCGCATAATGTGCTGTTATTTCCTTAGAATCCCCCTCAACAATGCTGGTGTATTCCAAATAAAAAAAAGTAAATAAATAAAAAAATCAGAATCTCAGTGAAAATCAGAGTTATAGGGATTTGGAAATAATCCACATTTGTCTTCATCACTCTTGACCCTAGAGAGTCAACTCTTAAGAGCTGAGTGTGAAAAACCTCAAAAAAGAAAAACAAGTTTAATTACGAACTTCTGCGTTTCACACAGACAGTACTGTAGTATAATAACATGCTTTTTTCCAACAGCAAAAGAGTGAAAATGTTCATAGAGTTGGAATGGAAACCTAGAAAATATTTAAATGTTTGAATCTATCTGAATTGTTTCTGTGCAAAGAAAATGCAATTCCTGGTGCCCGATTTGTACACTCCAAAATTCCTGGAGATGACTTCCTGCTGTTTGAATGCTTTGGATATGTGCAGGTGTCCTTCCTGTTTTTTAAAGCTACTCAACTAATGAAGGATCAGGGCTACTTCACCTGACTTTCCCCTTCCCTGAAATCCAGTAATTGTTTTGCATTGGGTGTAATTGTACCTAGAGATATTAGACAAACCCACTGATTTAGACTTGGTAACTCTTGACTATCGTCCCATATTGCATTTCATGGTTTGGTTAGATTATATCTTATCTCTTACCTTCTTGCTTCAATAAACACACAATATCTAACTCGTCTTCTTCCACCTTATACACAAGGAAAATCATCAGCGCTTAATCTGTTGCTGGTGTTAATGGCACAATTCCTCATCCTAATTCCAATTCACTCTGCCTGATATCCCACAAATGTCTTTGAGAAAGGCATTTTATCCCTGCTATACTGTGCCAAAGACACTTTCTTCCTTCGTCACTGCTGTTTGACTTTCTATGGACTTCTTAATGACCTTTTGCAGGCTGTGGTAGATGACACAGTCTTACATACAAAAGTCTGCAAATGAGTGCCACATCCCAGGCTGTCACTTTGGCTCTCAAGGTCCCTGGCAGCAGATCCCTGATCTCAAGCTACTACTATAGCAAGAAAGTGTAGTCCCTTAACTAGCAAAGAAAAGAATGGGAGGTATACAGTAAAATACAAGGCAGTAACACAACAGCTTTTTTTTTTTCCTTTCTTTTTCTGTTTGGCATGTGGTCACACATGGCAAACACCCCATGCTCTCTGCCCTCCTGTAGGCTCTGCTCCCTGGGACCCTTATTCAGTGCAGCTGCCATCATGGCAGCCTGATGGGGATCAACAGGGATTGCTTTTGTGATTATTTTGATTCCAAGGGCCATCCAAAGTCTGAAGTAAAATATTTTCTTACTTAGTTTTATAGTAATTTGGGAATCTTCCAAGATGCAAGCTCTGCTGAACCCTCAGTTCACTTTCTCCTTCATATCTTTCCTTGTGACAAACAAGTCTGTGTGATTATCTGTACAGGTAAAGAATTACATTACAGGCTTTGGATGTTTTCTGGTTTTTATATTCCCAAATCACATTATGCAAAGAGAAGGTCTCACTCAAGCAATATGTTTTGTGTGGAAACTTGGTTTTTTCAAGACATTTACTGAATTGCTGATCTATTATAGCCTCTTCCTCCTGCATTTTGGGGGATTGGCTCGGCTTTCCATGTTAAAATGGATGATCTCCATGATCACTTTTGAACTCAGTCGTGACTGTGTTCCTTTCCAGTGGTCCAAACTTGTCTCTTTTGCTGTAGCCTTGATGTTCTCTCTAACATCCACTATATCATAGAGGTGCCGTTGTCTTTCTAATAACAGAGTAATATCTTGTTCTGTGTGTCTGTTCACTACTGTTCCTGTGTCAACTTTCTCTGGAAAATTCCATTCAGGAATGCTAGGATTTGTAGCATCGTGCTACGGCATGTCCCTGAGAGCGACCTGCACTGTGGGGCCTGGTGCGCTCTGCTAACAAAGGGCTGACCATAAAGGTGAGCAGACGGAGCTCCCTTTGGAAATCCGAGCGCTCTTTATTGTCAGCGCACGCATTGTGGGTACGGCCTTGATGTGTTCCAGGATGAGAGCCAAAATGGGGCCAAGGATCCAGGGTTGTATACCAGATAAAGGGGTGGTCCTTGAGGGTCAGAGTCCAATAGGTATGGGAAAAAATGGTGCAGAGGGGTTGCCAGGAACCAGGGGGACTAACAGGATCACAGGGGTGTGGTACTGCGGCAGAAATAACCTAATGCAGTCCAAGGGAAGGAAGAACATTCCAGGAGGTGTGCACATATGGTGAACAAGGCTGAACAGGGTGACATAAACTTAACAAACCAATGAAACAACAAAACCCATGAAATAAATATTAACATGGCTGCAAAGGCCCATGGGAGGGAAGTTTTTCTAACCATGACCTAAAAAGGTATCTTTCCCATTTGCCTTGGTCCCTTCAGGGTTGAGGCATTGCTACCTTGGGGATAAGCCCCTGGGCCTCCACAAGTATGAAGTGAGCAACTATTATGATGGCATTTTCTGTACAAAAAATGGCAAAATCACCAAGTTCCATGAGTGCACAAAATTACCTTCTTCTTAGCTGTGGGCTATGACTCGCAACACTCTTGACAACCATTTCTTCAGTCTTCTTCTGACAACTTGAAGTTCAGCGGAAAGTACTTAGGGATGGGGAATGTGTGCACTGCTGGTGTTGGTGAAATGTCCCCTGCTTGGAAGGGGGTGGTGGTGTTGCTTGTTGGAGCCCTATCCTCCTACCATAATTATGGCCTACAGGCACTCTGGCCTGGAGAAACTGACTAATCTGTGAGCATCAAATCCGCTTCTATAAAGGAGGATTATAATCCTCATTTCTTGATCTTGTCTGTTTGAGCTGTGAGTACTTTGTGCAGATACTTTCCCTTGAGATGTGACTAGAGATCATTCAGTGCAATAGGGGTGTTTCCATGGTAGTGCTAGAATACTACTTAAAAATTCAAATTGCAGGAGATGGATAGTACGGTTAATCATCATAATGAAGATGAAACATGATTTTTGCTGCATGGCAGCGGAAGGAAAGGCTGAGAGATAGATATCTAAAATCACTGAGTGCATACTTTCGAAGACAGGACTTGCTCAGCAGCCAGGTGACAACAGACATGTAGTTTATTTGACAGAGAGGCTGTGAACTTGACTCAAAAAGAAAACTTGCTTCCCAAATGAAGACATATGGAGGGTTTTAATGGCAGTTGCAAGATATGTGGCTGGGTTATGCCTCCGTGTGTGAGCTTATAAAGACACAGGGTGTATATCTGGTGAGGGTATCTGTGAATTCCACCACTATTTAGGAGTAAAAAAATTCCTCACCCTGAAAAGAATGTCAAAGAAAAATTGTGTCTGAGAGGACAGGCTCTACCAGCTCCAAGGCAGTCGGATGTGATGTCTGCCTAGAGAGGAAAGACACCTCTGTTCAGCTACATGGATATCTTTTAGCTTGACCTTGCCCAGTGTTTCTGTCTAGAAGTTGCCCTCACTCAAGGTGAGATTTTTAAATTATGTTAAAAATTACTCATACTAAAGAGTTGCAGTGAAGGAAGAAATACTGGAAAACATACTGTGTGTCTGAATCAGTTTCCATTTGGTGCTCTTGTTACGGCAATCATCTGGATGCCAAGACTGGCGTAGTACCAGGGGCATCAAGTGGAAGGCAGTGGGCAGGAGTCAGTGTGCAGAGGCCCTTGCTGCTTCAGTCCTGTGATGTTCTGTTCTGAGCTCGTACAACGAGTACCCACAATGGCGTTATCTGCAGAAGTGCAAAGTTTAGTACCATAAACAACAGCAGCAGGGGTGTTACACCACATGACTGGTTTCTGTGGTGATGTCTTTCAGACTCGCTGTAGCATGAGTGAAATGTATGTAAGGACAGAGCACATTTGTGCTTTGCTTTGGAGTTTCTTTTGATACCTTGTCATGGTTTTCAGTGAGGAGCAGATGAACAGGTATCCTGCTTAAAAGAGCTTAACTGCTGGTAGCCTAAAAAGCCTACCAAAATCTCAATTTATGTGTTTTGAAGATGAGGTGGCTTCATTAAAGGTGGTAGGATCTTTCAGTTTTACTCTAAAGAAAACACTACTAACTCCACAGTTCAGCTGGCAGAGATCTGTGTCAGACTGTGGAGCTTTAGTCATATGCACAAGTCTTCTTATGGTAATAAAAATTATTTCATTTTCTTCCAAAGTCACGGACAAGGCGCTAAAATTGTCTCACTCAAATATGCATTTTTGAATTTCAGAATTAAAGGTAATAAAGGAGATTTTTATTTTTATTCTCTTTTGATGAGACATGCAATGAGAGAGTGAGGATGCTGCGCTAGAGTATCTTTTGATTTGTTATTTGCTATGTGTTAAACATTTATATTTCAAAGAAACGTTTGTACCTATACCGAATGTTTGGCAAATCCAACAGCTCATTAGATGTTAACAATAGCAACACTGCTAAATACAAAGGATTCCTAGGCAAAGTACCCCTCAGGCTATATCTCTGAGAGAAAAAGTGGCAAATAGAATCAGAAACTAATTAAATAGTCAGCTAAAGCGAGCATAACTTTAAAAAGCTGTAAAACTACCAAAAATGGAAACATATTACAGTTATCTGCATTCACAGTGCTGAACAAGTTTGGTAGTATTTAAGATAATTCTCTAGTGCATGCTATTTTTAGTCCAAGGGTAAGCTTCTGTAAGAGCCTTTCAGTGTTGCATCCCTTTAACCTGGCCTAACAAGCTAAGCCAGTAAGCTGTCTGATTTCCGTCTTACAGGAGGCAAAGAGATAGCTGAAACAAACCACTTGTGGTGCAAACACTCAGCCTATCTTGTCTTAAGAGCTTTCTTTGTATGGATTTTTTTTTTTCCAAATGTCTCAGTATTAAGCTTGCTTGTCAGAGACTTAATAGCAGGCTTTGGTGTTTGAAAATGGTAGAAGTGCAGGAATGAAAGGAAGATTCTATAGACTCAGCCTAATGGAAATAAACATTTCTGCATTGCCAATGGTGAAACCCGATCAGGGGCAGTTTAAGCTATTGCTATTGATGTGTCTGAGGAAAAAGCAATGTATTTAGTTTTTCTCAGGGAAGGAAGGGCAGACATAAAGGGCCTGATTTCCTTCTCACTTACACTTAATCTGTCCTTGTTTAGCTTCATTGGCTTTGCCAGGTGATGCTTGGTTTGTGCTGCTCTAATCCAAGGGAAGCCAAGCTGGAGCTGGCATTGTGCTCCCTGTGCCACTAGAGCTCGGAATTATGGCACTCTTTGACATCAAAATGGGGCCAGACCAGATGCAGTTGTAAAACACTGTGGTGCTCATTACACTCTGGTGTTTTGGTGCTTCAGGTGGATAAGATTTTGCAGTACTGCTTACTTACAGGTAGCTAGCTCTTTTTTACTTGAAATACTCTGGTGGGGTGTCCTTTCCCCTGCTCCCTCATGTGTAGCATCAAGTGCAACTGTTTACTTTCTTGTCTCCCTGCTTTCTCTTCCTCTTTCCCCTCCTTTCCCCTCCTTACCCTCTGGTGATGTGTGCAATCCTCATCTACGTTTACAAAACAGGATTTTATTGCTTCCTAAACATGAGTAGTCCCACCTGCTCCTCTCAGCCAGTCAAGCAAGGCTTGGACACTGGGGCTCTTTCCAATCTATAGCTCCCTTCCCCTCCTTCTTCCACCCCATTTTGGGTGCTGAAAGAGCAGGGAAAAATATCTCAGTACAAAGGGAGGCTATCTTAGCCAGAAAAATGTAGTCTGTGTTGAACCCAGTGATCTGCAGGGTCCTATCTCTGGTTTAGTATTCAAATGGTTTCAATTTTCCTAATGTTCTTGGGGTTAGGCATGTCCCGTGGGGTTTTGGCTGTGCATCTAACAGCTACAGGCTCAAATTATAACTTGTGTTAACTTCAGTGGGCATAGCTTTAAAACTGAAGATGCACTTGACATGAACAAATAACGTCGGTGTATTTCCAGTAGGGAATGCAAGCACAGCGCCTACCACATTGTAGGCAAGATGAGCCCAAGCCACTTTTAAACTCAGTGTCTTAGTCATAGCAATGTAGTGCTCAGCTGCAAAACTAACTTGGTAAGGAGGAAGAATTAGCCTCTGCTGGCCTGTGACTGGACAGCTGTTAGTCCTGGGACAGGGTGGTACAGACACACTATGTAGGAGCTGCTGTTCTCAGCTTAAGCATCAACATACACAAAGAGCAGAGGGGCAGGTCTCTAGCCAATGTAAATCTGCATAGGTCTGTTAAAACCTTTGGAGAGGCCCTAATTTACTGCAGCTGAACATCTGGGTCCAAGTTTCTTTTGGTTACCAGCAGGATTAAATAGAAGTACCCCAAATTATTTATTGTAGGTGTTGTGGCAGCATCTCAAAGCCCAATGGTGGAACAGGACAAGGTTGTTGAAAGGGGTTGTGTGAACACATAACAAAAAGACAGTCCCTGTCTAAAAGAACTTATGGCCTAATTAATAATGTTATTTAGTGCATTGTTAAGTACATCCGGACTTAACTGCTTGTTCTGCGTCATCTTTTAAGAGGATAAAAAAAAACTTTGTTTGATAGTTTGATTTTTGCCATTTCTGGTGAAAAAGGGTCTAGTTAACATGAGTGCCTCACTAAAAAAAAATGCAGTCTTTTACATCACACAGATGGAGAGCTCATGATCAGGAACATGCGGACTTTTAAAAGACTAGCGGAGAATGAGCAATAAATTCAATCTTGACTAAGGAGTAAATAGAGGAGAGGCAACTGCAGTGAGAGTTGTAGTCTGCACCACAGTGTGCGTGCACTACGTAACTCTGCCAGACTGGTTGAGGGGAAATGGACATGGTAATGTAAACTAGCAAATTAGTTATACATTTTATTGTCAACCCCATTTTATTATCTGTGAGGACTAGTGGATTCCAGGGAAACTTAGAAACAAGCCAACAGTGGGCATGCCCTAGAGGAGACTGCAACAGATAGCTCTTCTGTGATGGTTTTTTGTTTTGTTTTGTTTTGTTTTTTTAATGTTTTCTGGTTTAAAATCACCATCTCTACTTTACAATTCTATTTGCATAGACAAAATTGGATTAAAAGAACAGTAGTCTTAGCACTGAATGACAAATCAAGGAGATATGTAACTGAGGATATTCAGACATATACGTAGCTAAGTGTTCAACCAGTGAAAAGTTCAGATGCATGTCCTCATCCTGAAGAGTATTGTTGGTGGTTGTACGGGTTTACCAGGTTGCACTGTTCAATCACTGCCTTTTGAGGTGAGAACTTATTTGCTCACTGGAAGAGGCTTTCATTTCATTTTCATGGGACTGTGACGGTGCTCTGAAAAGCCTGGCAAAATTCACCCGTGATCTCTGCTGTTGAACCCTATAGCTGCTAGGGCGTTCCTTACTCAGGAATCTCCACATTCTCATTTGGTGCTTCATTATAAGGGAGCCTTTATTACTTTTAGCCTAGAACATTCAGAGTACAGGTACCTGAGGTTTATTTTGTCTATCGAAACCACCTCTCTAAATGGTATGCGTGTTAGTCAAGACATCTGCCAGTACATACAAACAAGGAGGACATTGAAGGACATTGCTGTGCCACCTAAAAATAATGTACAGCTACACAGGTAAAATATACAGAGAAAATGCATCTTTAGGCTTGTAAACAAGTTTTTGTGTTGTATCTGATTAAACTCTTTTAACCAGCTCAAACCAGATAGCTGCCATCCAGTTAAGTTACAATAAAAAATGATGGAAAGTCCAGACGTATTAATGATGTACTGATCTACTCATGCTTCAGCTGTAAGGAAAACCTGTGCTTTTCTTCCTGTGAGACATGACTTGTGTTTGTAATACCTGTTCAATGGGCGTGTGTTAGGCTTGATGGAGCTGAACATGCTGAGAAATTAAAATATCATAAAAAGCATTTAATGAAGTTGATACTTTACAAATGCTAATTTCCAGGTCAAATTAAATTCCGATTTTCTAACAGTAAAAGCACCATATAGAAGTGTCTTATTATGTAGCTTAAAAAGGAATTTTTGAGTGTGTTTCATTTGTACAAAAACAGTCTCCCCATAAATGAATGAAATTTAAAAGTCTATGTAAACTCTTCTCTGCTATATAGTGTATAATTTTACCTTTAAATTTGTATTTCTTTAGAGTTGTAAATCTCAAGATAGAAGTTTGGATGGTTATAGACATCCTGACATATCCAATATAATTAAAACTAAAGGAAATGCAACACTGAAATAGAGAATCAACAAAGGCAACAAGATAATGCTTCTTGTTAGCAAAGGAAGAGTCCATACCACCACTGAAATGCAGTTTTAAAAGATATTTGTCATGATAAAAAGGACAAACAAGTTTTTACATCGATTACACGTGTGAAATCATCACTGCAAAATATATGTACCTTTTTTTCCCTCCAGGATATGCTAGGCAGCCTTACAAAGGTATATGAATGTTGAAAAATCTTATGTCAGTGCATGGAGAGATTAGTGTGGGCATGGACCATAAATCAAGTAAATAAATAAATCTGAGCAAGCAGTGCTTGACTATTTGGACTGAAATACTGCTGACACTCTGACTGAAAGCTCTGCAACAGGCGAGTCCTGAATGCTTGCCCTGCCTTATGTTGTACCTTGCCTTCCCCTTCGTCCTTCTTTCTACAGTACCCACTCTGTATTAGAGCTTGTCCAGACTGGGGCCCCAGGATCTCTAACTCTCTATCCTCCTGTATATTATTTAAGTGCATAATAATAATTAAAAACTCCTGTCTGAGTTGTTGCTTAGGACCTTATTACACACGTGAGCAATTGTCTGTATGTGGGAAAGGGAAGATGGATAAGAGGTGCCATTTGCTGCTCCAGGTGGCAAAGCCTCTGGGTGGTGAGCTCAGAGGCAGCCTGCCTAACCTCTTGCATCCTGGGCACTGAGCTACTCATGCAGGTCAGGCTACCTGTCCTGTATTGCCTTCCCCAGCTCATTCACTCCTCAGCTCACCTGTGCTTCCCCAGCAATCCTGTCAGACTTCACCTCGACCCGAGCTTCTGTGGCTTCATTCTTGCACAGGGAAGAAAAACTCACAGCCTTTTATTTTTTTATTGTGGCTCTTCATCAGGTGCTTTCTTTCCTTTGCCCTTCTGCACTTTCCCTGCTCTTGGTTTTACCCACCAGAAACACAGAGAGAATTTTGTGCTTCATTGTGGGGCTCAGCCCAAACCTAGGCCATTGTAGACTGGACAAGTCATTCCAGATTTCTCCTGCTGCAGTTCCCCACCTGTGAAGACCAGGTGGCCTTTGCTAGCACTGGACAAGGCAGCACAACAGTAAATCCATGATGTGCCTCAGTATGACAGACATGTGGTTCCTTTACAGTGTCAAGTCCTGTAGAAGTTAAAAAGCCCCCCTGGTAAGCTAACCCAGTAAGAAACACGGGTAGAGCATTTATTTAGTAATCAGCAAATTAGTCTATACAGTAAGCAAATGTTGAAGCCCGAATTGATGATAAGATGATTTATTTTCAAGTGTTTTCTCAATATTGTGCTCAGAATCAAGTATAAATTGAATAGAGTGACCTTTTGATACTGAGTCAAATTGACTGCATTTGCAAAGATTCTGTGGTTTCACTTACTATAAATTTTTGATATTTGGTCTACCACCAGTGAAATGAATCCAGCACAATATCTTATCATTGGTCCCCTAAATACAGTCGATAGCACAATAACTTGCTTGCAGATTTTTTTTTTGTTTTATCTTTTCTCCATAATCAAAGATTACTATGATAGAGGGGAAGGATGCTGTTTCCACAAATCCAATTGCAATGGCTTGCAAAATGTGGGTGAATTTTGATGAAAAGATGTAAAGCATAGCTAGATCCTCAAGTTCGTGAGATGAGTAAGTCAATTAGTAGCTCTTCAGTTTATTGTACTTAATTTCCAGGCTGTAATGGAAACTTCTGAACTGCAACAACTCATTAGAAGTAATAAGAAAAGTGACTTTGTAGTAGAAGAATATTCAGTCAGCTTTTTTAAATTATCATGTTTAGCTTAGAGCAGAAAGGTTAGATCTTTCACTTGAAAACCTAGTCCATCTCACGGGAGCTATGGTAGCATTACATCCAGTGATCCAAGGGCATGATCTTAGAGAAGAGCCTATTTGCAGGTGGTCTGTGCTGTGGTTTTGAGTTGTGATGCTTTAATACCATGTACTAGGCAGAAGTTTTTTAGTCTTGGGAAAGCATCTTGCAGAGAGAAAGCAATCTGAGTTCATTTACCAAGACTACACATAAGAACTTTCTGAGAAATAGGCAACATATTGATAATGATGATGGTGAAAAAAATTATTTTATGTTATGTTATGTTATGTTATGTTATGTTATGTTATGTTATGTTATGTTATGTTATGTTAATGTTGTTATACCCTGAGGAGGGGAGGGGGAGAATGGATGCTGCCAGTGCTCCCATCTCTTTCAACCTGTGGACATTTAGCAGGTGCTTCCAACTGATACCATAATGTTCCTGGGAGCAATGCTGGGAGTTTATACCCCTCTGGGACCTAGCTCTGGAAATTAGGCATTGCAGTATCTGCATTGTGTAGAAGCACAATATTTATTTAGCATCATTTTTGGGGGAGAATATTTTGGGATGATAGAGCACATTGCTTTAAGTCTGTATCTGGAGAAATCCAACTAGAGTGAAGCTTTTATGTAAATATGGGCAAGTGGTTGGTCCTACAATTGAGATATATCCACATTCCATATGAAGGGCAGTGGGCTGCTGAAATCTGAAGGCAGGCTGTGGATTCAAGTGGTCTTTGCCTCCAGGTGCACGTGAGGAGTATGAATATAGCTGTCTCCTTCAAGAAAAGAAAATATCTTGTTTCCTTTCCATACCCTAAAGGCATTTGCACAGGGGTGGTGATAATTAATCCCCATATTTCTATTTAATATAAAGAAAGAAATCTGACTGTAATTTTCTCCTAGCGGGACTCCATTTTGTTTTTAAAGATAATTGATAGCTCTGGACTTAAGCATTTCAATTATGGGAGTGTCTCTTGGGGACCAGACTAACAGACCTTGGAAAGATGTTCTAATGCAAATGCATCATGTGAATTTTTACTGTAAGACAACGCAGGATGCCTAAGGATTTGCAAAGCAGTTGAACAGTAAAATAAAAGCTGAGAAACTTCTTTAAATATATAAGGGCATGAGACTGATTGTGAGCAGGTAAGGTGGAACAAGTGGTTGACCACTTGGACCACTAATTCATCTTTGGCCCTGGGTACAGCCAGCTCTTAGTTGAGGAGAAGGAGGTGCTTTTCTTGCAGAGTGCATGGAAAAGGCAGCAAAATCAACATGACGGCTCTGTCTGTGCCATGCCATGGCAGATTGTCTCCTTCTGTACCAGCAGAGGGAAAACTTGGGCTCTAGTTCTTCCCTTTCATCGTCCTTGACTTAAGTTCTCATTTTTCTCTATCAGGAGTAGAAATACCAACCAGCCTGCGTCCTAATCCCTGTACACCTCCTACCCTCCCAATGCTTCTGTCCAGCCTGTGGCTCCTTATCCTCCTGTGGCAAAGCTTGGTTTGTGGGGCCAGGACTGAGACACCATCTGCCCCTACTCCTGCATGTTTGTTGACAGGAGGTGCTCAGGGCCTGAGTGGTGTTAATGAGCTTTTCAGCGCCTCTGCATCCTTATATGCAAAAAGGGGTGAATCTGTACCCCTTGTTTCTTAAGGAGAAAACAATCTTAAGGACATCCTTACTCCAAAATTTGTCATTAAGGTATTAAGTCCTGTTGGAAATCCCTAATGTTCTCACAAATCAATTTTGTTTGTTTGAAAGTAGTGCCATAATGTATTAGTATTTTTAGATCGCTCAGATATTTTCAGCTGGAGGAAAATCTTTTATTTTCTTTGCTAATTGTGCTATGAATAGATCTTAGGCTGATGAGGAGAAATGAGTCGATATGTTGAAATGGTGATCCCCTGTGAGTTCTGGTGTACACCTGGCTGCTCTGAATTGCTTACCTAGCTGGGCTGCTGGAGTGGTGACAGCTTCTACCAGCTGTGGATCTGTCCCAAGGTTTCCTGGACTTTATACGAAGATGTGGTGAGCTGCCACTGCTCCCAGCTCCTTGGGGCTGTGGATTAATAATGCAATTTAGACCCTGATCTTTTAGTATGAATCACAGTGGGCCCATGCGCTATTCAAATTGTCCAAAATGCAAGAAACTTCAGACCATCATCATTCATTAGCTGATTTCGCTCCTTGAGATACAGTCAGCAAAAGTTGTGCATGTATTAACCACAATTGAAAGGGAGAGGAGAAGTGTCCCAAAGAGAAGATTTTGGAGATCGTATTAATATTTTGAAAAGATTTTCTAAAAGATGGGCTTCACCCTCTTCTGGAATGGATCACCTGTGCTGATGACAAGAGGTACAGGATAATCCTGAATCAGGACATCTGCACACTAGCTTTAGGGTTTTCAGGAAGGGATCACAGAAACACAGATGGATAGGTTGAAAGGGACTGCAGTGGGTCAGCTGGACCAACCTCCCTGCTCAAGCAGGGCTATCCTAGAGCATGTGGCACGGGACTGCATCCAGACAGTTCTTGAATCATCTCCAGTGACAGAAACTACACAGCCTCTCTGGGCAACCTGTTCCAGTACTCTTGCCATTCAGAGAGTAAGGAAGTTCTTTCTCATGTTCAGGTAGAACTTTCTGGGCATCAGTTTCTGCCCATTGCCTCTTGTCCTGTTGCTTGGCACCACTTAGCAGAGCTTCCATCTTCTGCCACCCTCCCTTCAGATACTGACAGACTTTGACGAGCTCCCCTCTCAGTTGTCTCTTCTCAAGGCTGAACAGGCCCAGGTCCCTCAGCCTGTCCTCATAACAGAGATGCTCCAGTCCCTTCATCATCTTTGTCACCCTTCCCTAGACCTGCTCCAGGAGCTCCATGTCTCTCTTGTCTTTCCATGTTTTAGTACTGAGGAGCCCAGAACTGGACACAGCACTCCAGATGAGCTTCAGTAGGGCTAAGTAGAGGGGCTGGATCACCCCCCTTGACCTGTTGTCAATGTTCTCCCTAATGCACCCCAGGTGCCATTGGCACAAGGGCGCTGCTGGCTCATGGACACTTGGTGTCCACCAGGTCTCTTCTTTGCAGAGCTGGGCTTTCCAGCACTTTGGCCCCAAGNTCCAGCAGTTTGGCCCCAAGTCTGTGCTGGTTTCTGGGGTTATTCTTCCCCCAGTGCAGGATCCTGCATTTGCCTTAATGGGATTTCAGATGGTTCCTTTCTGCCCATCTCTCCAACCTGTCCAGGTCTTTCTGAAGGGCTGCACAGCACTCAGGGGGATCAGCCCAAAGCTTTTCCCAGCTTTGTGTCATCCATGAACTGGCTGAGGAGGCATCTGGACCTTCATCCAAGTCATTGATGAATTAAGTAAACAGTACTGGGCCCAGTATTGAACCTTGGGGGACACCATGCATGACAGGCCTTCAACTAGTCCCCATGCCACTGATTACGACCCTCTGGAATCTGATTTTCAGCCAGTTCTCAATCCACCTCGTTGTCCACTCATCCAACCCACACTTCCTGAGTTTGCCTATGAGGATGTTGTGAGAGAGAGTGTCAAAAGCCTTGCTGAAGTCTAGGTAGACAATATCCACTGCTCTCCCCATATCCATCCAGGTAGTTGTTTCATCATAGAAGGCAATCAGGTTGGTCAAGCATGATTTATCTCTAGTGAAACCATGCCTGACTACCTCTGATCACCTTCATGTCCATGTGGATATGGAGGGCCACCAGAATGAGGTGCTCCATTTCAGGGATAGAGGTGAGGCTGGCTGGCCAGCCATTCCATGAGTGGGCCAGTACTGGGTCCAGTATTGAACCTTGTGGGACACCACTTATGACTCCTTGCCATTTTTGAAGACTGGGGCGATATCTGCTTTCTTGCAGTCCTCAGATACCTCTCCTGATGTCCACAACCTTTCAAAGATATCCATGAAGTAGCCTCACTATGGTGTCTGCCAGCTCTCTCCAGCATTCATGGATGCATTCTGTCAGGGCCTATAGACTTGTGGATTTCAAGTTTTCCTAGATTTTCTCTAACCCAGTCTGATGGTACTGACAGAGATTTTTAAATGTTGCATGATTTTTTAAAGGAAGAAAATTTAAGGATAAATTACAGCATTGCTCCCTGTATGCATCCTAAAGGGATGCCTGTGAATGACTACATGGACAAGCCTCTGTTACAGCTCAATCTTTGGCCTCTGTGGCCTCTGTGGATTGCCAACAAGTAACAGGTAATACAGACATAAAATGCTAACCAAAGGGTAAACCCAGCTCCATTAATAGTCAGAATAAGCAAAAGAGAAGGAATCATCAGGGGTAGAGGATTTAAATACCTTTGCATGGGTAAATTACCAACTTATTTCTCTGGCCAAAGAGAGAATATCTCTGGAGACATTTTACTGAAGGCAGCAATGCAATTAGTTGTTACACAACTGTTACAGTGTTTTCAGACAGAGAATTATTTTTAGTGCTGCAGAAATACTAAAGTATTAGAGCGCAGCATGTAAAAGCAGAGAAGAGCACAGTTAAAAAACTTTTCATGGTCTTTGGACTCCTAGATTACTCATGTTTGAGGATTGGTTGATGTTCTGGCAGTTTACCTCGGTTGCATTCACCCATAAAGAGTGACACAAATGCCAAATTTTATTTCCTTTCAGGGCTAACGGCACTCTGGATATGCTGGAAATTCTGTTGTCAGAGACACAGAAGCACATGCATTCATTGACATACTTGTGTTCCGTGCCACCTTCATCTGGGTGAAAATTTACAGGGATCAAAAAATCTCTGGCCCCAATGTCTTTATGCTAACATAACAGTGTGATTTGGAAGTGATGCATAACTACTTTTACATTAAAAAGGCAAGTTAGCAACATGCTGTCATTATGAATTCTTTTAATAAAAGTTTAATAATTACATATATTTGCCATGCAGCTTTACATTTGAGATTATCCTCTGGTCCTTTTTCCTACACACTGTAGTTCATTTAGGTAGTCTAGATACCTAGGATCTGCTCCTAAAAAGAGAAGCAAATCCTTCTTTTAAGATCCTGCTTGAAGTTGAGGACATGGTGGAGTCAGTTCCGGAGAGCACGCAGTGCATCCTCGGGCCTCAGCAAAGGTGGAAGGTGCTTGGCTCCTCCTGTTCCACCGAGCCTGTGTGATGAGCAGGTTGGATGCCAGTCTGAAATGTGAACTTGTGCAGTGGCAGTGCTGAAACCTTGAAAGAGTCTGCATTTGGCCGTGGCATTGCTCCTCCGCAGTGCTGTCAACACCAAGACTCAGGCTGCAATAGCAGAGGAGAAAGCTGCTGCTTCAGTGATTATTGCTCAGATGTTGATGTACCCAACCATCTCTCCCTCTGCATCTCTCCTCAGCACCATTTCTGCTGTGTCTAATAATTGTGGTTTTTTATAAACAGTAATTTAGGACAATTAGGAGCAATAGCATAGTTAAACCTTTAAAAGGTTATCTAGCAATGTCATTTTCTTGACTAATGTGTTCCTGCAGCCATGTCGTTTGTGAATAGACATGTGTTAGCCAGCTAGTGTGCTTCATCTGTGGTGACTTTGATTTATTTGCTCTGTAAATTGGGACTGAAGCAATAATGGAAAGTGACATTAATTGTTTAACCGAGTCCTCTTTGTCACATCCTCTGCTTTCTCTGGGGTGTTTGAATGTTGAAACTTGTACAAAACTAATTGAAATTGCTGTGATGAGGACCAGTGTCTGCTCAACTTTCTGTTCTTGAATGTCACTGCACTTGAATGTCTGTTTAAAGCATGAGAGTTGAGGAGCTAACAGCAAATATCAGGTTTTCTTCTGGCATGGTATTATTAAAGAAGGAATTCCCTGTTAGAAATAGCAACACTTCCAGCTTCGTTGTCCGCTTTATAAGCTGCAAGGCTCAACAGTGTGCCCCACCAGCTAGACTTGCTGAAAAAGTTCCTGGTGTAAGGCTGGGGGTCAGGCAGCCAAACCAGCTCATGAACACCCTAGGCTCGAGGGCTGGCTCTCATGCCATTCATCCCACCACCTGTGAGAGACTTGAAATGCCATTGGGAAAAAACACTGGTACACACTTTCTTGCCCAATAATGCCTATTCTTACTATTCTAGATGTGACAACATAATTTTCCTCTTTTCCTCTCAGAAAGTAGTTGTGAAAAGCTGGATTCAGAGCATGGTTTTATTTGGCTCCCTTCTGCCATTTCCATCCTCTACACATGAAATTATCACAGCTGTATGCATATGTCTGCTTAGTATGGTGGAAATCACCTGATACCAAAATTTGGATACTTTTTCTCAGTGGCCAAGTGCCTTTTGGCCTTTAAAATAAATGCTTCTCCTTACCGTTAACTTGACTGAGTATTTATTTGTTTCTTGGAGATGGTGTGGTAAGCACCAGAACAGTTTGTGCTCTGCCTTAGCTTTCTAGCTGAAAGACAGCTTTCATGTTAGAAGCTGTGAGGTGTGATTTGGCAGAGAAGCCTAGCAGGAGCAATTATCTGCGTGGTTTATGATCATCTCTGTTCAGAGTCTTCTAGATAAAAGTATTACTGAAAAAAGTCATGCTAAGGGGATACCCAGATTCACTTGATTATTTTTTTTTTCGGAAGTGTAACTTGGCAATGTTTTGCTGTTGCCTTTTTTAATTTCTTTTTTTTTTTTTTTTTTTGCTTGTTTGTTTCTCTTGCTGGTATTATTTGTATTGCTAGTTCTGTTTTATACTTTGTGATTTTAACTTAACTGAAATTTTTTCACAGTGGGAACACAGAACATGATGAGCTACTCTGAAGCTGGTGGAAAACCTCCCAATTTGATATCACTTGAATCAGTGAAAGGCTTTTCATTTACTTCAATAGCACTAGGATCAGCCTAGGAGTCCTAGATAATTGATCTGTCAAGATGAATTTCCAATCTTTCTGAAAAATAAATACAACGATTTTTACACAGTTCTATTTCTCAGTTCTAACTCTCAGCGCTCAAAAAATCTGTATCTTAATATACAGTAGGGACTATATTTCATTAAAAATCAGAAGGCACTTAAATTTACTCAATTTGACAAAAAGAACTCTTGTTGCTGAAATAAGATATAAATTAACATTACAGCCACATCTGATTAGAAATTAATCTACTTTTTATAATTGCTGTTGGAATCTGATAAATGCGTACAATAGTGCATTGAGCACTCAAATGACATAACTTGAAAGGACAACTTCAAAGGCAACCTGCCTAATATGTTTTTTTAAAAGAAACCCAAACAACCTGTCATTTACCATATGAGTGCTGCTGGCTATTCTTCCGCCAGAATACTAAGGAATGAGAAGCTGTTCGTTTGGTTTTGGAACAAGGATTTGCGGAACTGTAGAAGGGAAATTCTTTCTTGCTTACACTGGACCATGTATGTGAATGATGTTTTCCATATTTTACTGGTGATTCATTTTCGTGTCCTGATTAGCTGTCTGATTCTTGTAATTTTGTCAGGTCAATTAGCTGATGTTCAGTGTTGAAGAGCAAAAGAAAGAGACAGCCTGAGCTGACACCATCATGAGGTGTCAGCATTTTAAGCTCATCCTGTAATACAATCCCTGGGTGATTACTTGCCATTGTTAGCACCTGATAAAAAAAGGGAATTGTGGAAGAAAAGTGAACTAGCAATACACCACGAGTGCAAAGAGCTTTCTTTTGAACAGAGATGGATTGTTTTATTGTATCTAATTATATCATCTGAGATTCTGTTGCAGGTTACTGTTTCAAGGGCTGGTTTAGCTACGTGTTGTCTGCTTGTTCACATACAGAGGCATCATTTTGTTCCTTTTCTCACCTGGTTCTTCTTTTTGCTTTGTCCTCTCCCACAGAAGATAGATGAAGAGAGCGAGGCAAACTTGCTAGCTGTTCTCACTGAAACACTGGACAGCATCCCTGTGGATGAGGATGGATTGCCTTCATTTGATGCACTGACAGATGGAGATGTGACCAACGAAAATGCCGCTAGCCCCTCCCCAATGCCCGACGGCGCCCCTCCAACTCAGGAGGCAGAAGAGCCGTCTCTAGTAAGAACCCTTCCTACTGTTTATCAGGAATTGGATGTGCCTCTGGCTACCCGCTGCATGGGTATGATGTAGTCACAGTAAGGTCTGGACTTTTCATTTAGACTGGAGAGGAAAATCAAGTAAAGAACTGAAAATTAGGCGGGGAAACCCTCCCCCACCAAATAGCCATAGGATGATTAATATGGCAGTCTATTAAAAAGTTGTTGAAAAGGTTGTTTTTGAAACTCTTAGGCTAATGGGGCTGACACTTTTGCTTATCATTCTGTTCAGATAAGTCAGGATAATGGTTCTAAACTCATATTTCATTTCTTGGGACTCTTTTTGGTGTGTATGTTTAGACAGCATTTTTGGTGATCTGTGAAGAAAGGCCCAGTGAGTGTTGGGATGCAGGGCTAGTTTTGTGTGTTTAGCATTGATTTGACCAGTGAGCACCAACTTAGTGCTAACCAGGGCAAAACTGAACCTTGGATGAGGATGTGGGTGAAACATATGCATTTTGCTCAGTAAACCTAGTTTGTGATGTGATTCTGTTTCTGCTGAAAGCCTCTTATCACTGGCTTCAGTGGAAACAGAGCCGGATACCTGAATCTTGACACTGTTTCCATTAGTCTGTTAAGTTAATGTCTCTGTGTAGATCAGAGGCCTCTTCATGTCAAACAGATCACTGAGAATTTCATTTTGCCATGGATTCAGAAATCCAAGATCCCTGTCATTTCTGCTTGCCCCGCAGTGTACTGCAGTAAAGGGAGCAGAAGTGTGCTGCCAAGCCAGAAGAAAATGAAATCTGTTTACTCCGAGGAATATCAAGTCCTGCATTTTGTTTTATTGTACTTTGGTTGCTGAAATTTATATAACTAACTTTAAGTAACTATTCAAAAATGTAGATTAATAATTTAATTATACAGATGTATAACTTTACTCTTTTCCTTCCACTTCCCTTTTCCTGATGTGTTTGTAGCTTAAGAAGCTCTTGCTGGCTCCAGCCAACACTCAGCTAAATTACAATGAATGCAGTGGTCTCAGCACACAAAACCATGCAAACACTAATCACAGGATCAGAACAAGCCCTGTGGTTGTTAAGGTACAAACTTAATCTTTGTAATAAGGAAAAAAAAGAAAGTGTTACAAGGTGTTTTATGCTTTTAGCAATCAAGCAAGCAGTAGATCTGAATGTATTTTATTAATATGCTTACTATCTTGTAACTAATTAAAAAAAAATACGAGTTATAGACTGAGTTCCAGAAAATCATCTGAGCTCTTTTATGCTCTGAATATTTCATTTATGCCTTTTCTCTTGGCAGAGTTCAGTTGTAGTCACACCGTCTGTTACTCTTACCTACTTTACTGATCCACAGAGTAGGACGGGTTGTGATAAAATTTGCTGATGGTCTGGTGTTGTTTATGATTGACTCCAGGATGTGGGACTGCCATTTTCCCAGCTGTCTGAGCTAAGACCAATGACACTGGATTCTTGGCAAAAGATGTATATTAGACATTGATGGGATGGGATGGAATGGGGGGGCTTCGATATAATTCTGTTAGCAGGCAGTATTAAACAATGTTTGTCTTGCCATTCAGTGTAACTGAAAAAAGGCCGTTTAGGGGTACTTAAGAGAGTTGTGAATACTGGGCCCAAGCAATCAGCAGCAAATTGAGGTTTAAACCAGCTTGGTTTTTTGTTCACAGTAAAGGCGCTGTAGGGTCTTGTTAGTTACATGTTGCTGAGTAGGAACATTGCAATGTAGGAGAAATGAAATAAAAAGCTGCATAAATGTCATTTAGGAATTTTAAATGTAATTTTCTTTCCTTGTTCTGCAAACAGTTATTCACAGCTCATAGATCTAGTACACTTAGACTGAACACTTCATTGAAAATCTCATCTCTTCAGAAAACCTATATCCATTCTGATAAGGTTCAGCTCACTAATTTTAGCTTTATTTTCTTTTATTATTTTATTTTATTTTATTTTACCCTGTTTTAAGACTGAGAATTCATGGAGCAATAAAGCGAAGAGCATTTGTCAACAGCAAAAGCCTCAAAGACGTCCCTGCTCTGAACTTCTCAAATATCTGACTACAAATGATGATCCTCCTCAGACCAAACCAGCAGAGAACAGGAACAGCAGCAAAGAGAAATGCACCTCCAAAAGGAAGCCCCATCTGCAGTCTCAGACAAATCATCTGCATGGTAGGTATGGGACTGCAGACTACAGCTTTGGTACCAGCAGTAACGCTGGGAAGCTGAAGTACCATGGTTGGGAATACCCTCAATACTTCTTCTGTTCTTTGGATTAGTATTGGAAATCCAGCATCTCTTCTGTGTAAAGAGAATTTTAAAACAGTATAATGAAGTTAGAATTAGTTAGCTAGGTGTAGCTTTTAGACATATTTGATCCTTTTATTTATTGCCCCAAGCCTCAGAAAAGGATCTCAGGAAAAGTTTCGCAAATACCACGTGGTAAGATACCAAGCTAGCTGGAGATACTTACTCACAGAGAACTGTACCACTAAGAAATCATTATACCCCTAAACAAGCTCGACAGGCCAGTTCATTAGTGAGCTTCTTTCTCTTTTGCTGGAGTAAAACTGAAGGCATTGTTAACCTGCCACATAGCCCTTAAGAGACAATAAATAGTGCTCTCACTGCTACAGAGAAAACAATAAATGTTTAAATTCCTGTTAAAGCTGGAATGCTGGCTTGTAATTTTATTTTGTAAATAGTTGAAAGTTTAGATGCTGTCCTGATCTTTCTCTCTTTTTTGGATTCTTTATGGTCAAAACTAAACACTTGTGTTGATTTTTAGGATCCCCCAGTGTGTGAAAAACTGGTCTATATTACGAGTAGCTTCTGTGACAGAGATGCAAGAACTTAAAGCCTTCTCTCTCACTTTCTCTCCCTCTCTTCCCCCGCCTGTTTTCCCAAGATAAAGGAAAGCTGTAAAAGCTTATGAACCCAAAGGGAGCTTTTTAAAGTTATCGCTTCTTTAAAATGCATCTATGTATTTATGCTGGCCTGGCATCTGGAAGGCTACATGCCTAGCTCAGACACATCAGTGCAAATCCTGGAGGATTCCACTAAAGTCAGCGGAAGTTACCTATGTGCCACAGAGATCAGGATGTGAACCTAAGTGTGTTGTTTAGTATTTTCAAACCAACAGTTGTAAACTGTATGTTCTTTCTTCTTTTCCTCTCCCTCTTTCTTACATTTCAACCTCCATCAAATGTTTTCTCCTTCTGCACTAGGAAGTATAAGCAACCTTAAGAAAAATAATCTTCCCTTCCTGTCACTTAATATTGTTCTTGCAGCTGTACATTCTGATATCCTGAGTATGGGTTTTCTCCATTATGGTCTCAAATTATCTGAACAATATTTCTCGTAGGAAGGAAATCCAACTGCCCCTAAAGCTTCCTTATGCCAACTGCCACTCCTTCTGGATGGCTTTGGCAGCCTGCTTTCACAGCAGCACTACATGTGAAACCTGGGTCTGTTACTGCAATGGTACTGCAAAACAGAACTGACAGAAGTTACAGGAGGCCTTATTAACACTGTTGGATGTTAAGGTGGTAGGTGACAAGGTGTATCATGTATAACATGCTACATGCACATGTATGTTACACCCACACATAGATGTATGTGCACACAAATGTACATACAGGTTATAGAGTCTTTCTCTTCAGATCAGAGCTCCTTTTTTCCCCCCAGCTGAGCAACTGTGTAGATTCAGTTCAAAGAGTCAGAGCACACTGGGCTGAGGAAACAGCACTAAGGAGAGGTTATGAAAGTCCAAAGGGACGTAGATCTAACAACTGTGCTTAACAGATGACTGTGATTTTAGTAGTCTTGCAGGTGAATTTTGCAGGCAGAGAGAAATTACCTTCTTCTTTAATTTTCCTGTGCTTTAATTTACAGGCTTCTGAAATGTTGTTTTTCAGCAAATTTGTCTCTATACCAATATATAACTTCAATATCAATGGATTTGCATATAATACAAATACAAGAATATAATGCTTTCAGCTTGCACGGTCAATTCATGCAGAACCAACCTTGCAAATTTAACTGATATTTGCAGACCTGCAGTCATTGGTTCATACATTTAATCAAAAGTACAAGAGAATTGGCTCCTTCTTTTTTAAAAAACTATCACAGTCTGAGATTTTCTTTCAAAGTTAGGGAAGACTGACAAAGGATAAGTCCAATGTTATTTTCCTTTAGGGTTACTGTTGCAAGCATATTGCAAACCCACGGGAATGTCCACAAACGCGTTCATGCCAAAGATCATCTGTGGTTTTGCAATGAAATTTGCCCATGAGGAAAAGTAGTTCTTTTGAACCTGAATGTTTTCAATTTACAGGGACAAGCAACTTGATGTGAACTCTTTTTAATAAGAAAAAACCCACACCACAGTAGAACTTGAAACTCTAATAAACAGGCAGCATGGAAAATGACAGTGTCTTGGCTAAATATTTACACTTTCAATAGCTGTATGTGAGTATGAATCCTTTGCAAAAAGAGTGTTTGGTCAAGCTCTTGCCTAGCAATAAGAAAACCGATGGGTGTTTTGGTATGCGAACTTCTCAGTGGGAGAGCTCAGTGATATCTGCCTAAAATTAATACATGGGAGTGTGAGATAATGCCTTGGTTCTGTGCCCATCTCTGGCAGATTTGCACTGTGCCTCAGTGCTTCAGAATTTAATGTGTGTATATTCTAATTTGGGACTATTCTGTGCGACTAATAAGAGCTAGAAAGAGACTTTTTAGAGACGTAAATAGCTTTTACACATTCAGCGTCCTTAGCCTAAATTGGTTAAGAGTGTGCAGATTTTAATTAAAAAAAAAAAAAAAAAAGCCTTTGTATAAAACTTTATTCCAGGGCCTTACTGCAAGATTTGATTTTTTTTAAGCCAGTTTTACCTCTAGCTAGCCACAGGCAAACATTAGTATTCCTAGATGTGTATAAATTACACACAAAGATGTGTCAGGTTACATTGAGTTTAACTGCACCTGGTGTAATGCACAAATCAGTGGCCATGCCGGATCAGACAAATAACTCATTGAGGTGCATCTCTTCACTCCAGCGGTGACTTCTGAGGAAGGTGAACCTGACGTGAACACCTGGGCTTCCATTTGTAACTTTCACTTGGGGATGAGAGAAACAATATGCAGCTCTTGATAGTTGAGTTAATTTTTTAAAAACGTTATATTACTTCAGGAATGCTCTAGAGCATATAAAAGTAATCAATTTGCATATAAAATCCCTAATGTTGATGGAGCTCCAAGTCTGTAATGAATATGAAATATGCTATAGTGACACTCTGGACAAAAGCTCTGCAGTGCAGGAGTGTTCAAGGGGAACATTTTGTCTTAAGTAATTAATCTGCAGAAGAGATCCCCTGCTGTTGTTCTTGCAACAATGCTCTCTGTGTTTAAAACATCAATCTAACTTCTGAAAAGTAAAATCCGCAATTACTATAATTTTTAATTTTAAAGGAATCTTAGTTGCATTACAATATCCTGGTTCTTGGCTTGCTCTGAGAAAATACAATTTTGCATGAGTAAACCTGCAAAGACATACATTTTTATAACCAGAGCTTTGTTTTTTGCCTATGTTCAGTTTTTAGTGCTGAGAGCTTCAACCCCATTTTTAACCATCTGTGACTTTGTCCGTGGTTTGTCACGGTTTGCGAGATAATTTGCAAAAATTTGGACTATAACTGGTTGGACCCTGGCCTCATAGAAACAACCTATTCTCAGTGCTATATATAAAATTGTATCTTGTAGAAGTAAAATTAACTGAATATTCATAACGTTCTGTTACTTTGCAGTTATTCTGCTGCTCCTGTTTCCAAATAAAACGTGAACTGTAGTCTAAATTAACACTGAGAGAAATAACATTTTCACAGTGTATCCTGTAGAGTTCTTCATTGATTTTTAACACGTACCACTCTTCTTCTGAAAGGTTCTTGTCATTTGGGCTGTGTACTGTATTTCAGAGGTACAGTAATTGTTGAAATTTAGGTGCCCTTTTGGTACTAATAAATAAGGAATCAGAATGAGTCTCTTTATTTATCTAGCTGAGATACACTGAAATGGTAATTGAACTATCAGAGCTTGGCCCTAACTGGCTACCACAGGATTCCAGTGCCAGAATATAAAGAAATGTTTACAGTATACTTTACAGAGTGTTTAAATATTGCATGATTGTTTTCTTTTTTCCTTTAGCCAAACCAACAAGTTTATCACTTCCATTGACACCCGAGTCACCAAAGTAAGTACTAAAAAGTGAAAACATTTATAAAAGGGAGGGGGGTTCAGTAGATTTTGGCTACAGCAACTCCATTTCAGCTTGTTTTTATAAATGTGCCCTGTCTTCCAGTGATCCCAAGGGTTCCCCATTTGAGAACAAGAATATTGAACAAACCTTAAGTGTGGAACTCTCTGGAACTGCAGGTGAGAAATTTAAATGATGGCTCTTCCTTTAAGCATGATGCGTATGTGTTTGTTTACTTTAATATACCACAGGTATGCTGAGATCTCACAGAAGTCTCCAGTAGATTCACTTCAGTGCAGTTTAGCATTGCTTTTTATCCAGCTACCTGAGAAGAAACGTGTTTGAAAATATGGCTCCAAACCTACACACGGGAGCATAATTTCTGGGAAAATATGAATGAAACCATCTATCTGTTATATTTCTCCATTTCCCCATAGTTTGTGTACTGCTGAGCACCATCTTTCAATGACAAATCCCACAGCACAGTGCAATAGATGCTACAGATGTAAAAGTTATGTCATTCAGTCTGTCTCCCGGCCAGTCTAGGGCTGTACATGACTGCATGTTTCAGTGCTTTGTCAATTCTAGATTAATATGTCACAAATAACAGCTTTCTCCTCTACCACTGAACAACTGTTCCATAGCTTAGAGGTAATTTTTAAAAGTGGAATTCATTTTGTATTCCTGCTTTTTCTTTTTCTTCCATTAACACACTTCACACAACCTCCCTTTATCTTCTTCCTCCTTTCTGATCCCTGGATTTGTACCTTTTGAAGATTTGTAGGATTTTTTATCATGTAGTGGTTTAGTTCGCACATCACCCATTTAATCATTCATTTAATTCTTCTGCATTTCTTTCTGCTGAAGTCAGTTCCTTCAGACTCAGATCTGTTTTATGGCTTTCCTCTGAACTCTGTTTTGCCTCTGTTTTCTTGAGGTGTCCAGAGCCAAGCACAAAAGAACACATTGAGCTCCACCTGAGCTATTGCCAAGACCGTTTTCTTTCTCAGTTATGTAATATTGAAAAATAAGAGATGTACTTGGTATGCATTTCTCTCAGGATAGCAATAGATGGTAAAATACGTGATCTCATTGAGGGGGAAGGGTGTATTGCAAAATACGTCTTCAGGTACCACAAATTAGTTTGGTGTTCCTGAATTCAGTGTCAGCAGGCCCAGGCTGGGTTTCGGTAGGTACACTGGGATTTCACCTTCCTACCACCATCATTTTACTTTCTAAGAAACTTTTTCATTAGTTAAACCTTAAAACATGAACACTCTTCCCTGCTGTCTCCTGGAAGCCTGCAGTCTTAATCATTGCTCTCATGGCAAAAGAAGCATTCTTCCTATACATCTTCATTTTCAAGACCAACATGAACATGGCAAAATTCACTGTATACAGGAGGATAATCCTGTTCAGTGCCAATAAGTGAAGTGAAGTGAAGCATGGAGAAGCCTCTTCTATCACTACTGGACAGCAACTCTACACAAGGGTGCCCATTTGTAAGCACATGGATAAGTCAGTGCTTAGTGCTGCCAACAGAAAGGGGCAGACGAGGTGACTACAGCAGAGTGGTACAAGCAGCTGTTGAAATCCCTGAAGGAAGCAGTGTTTTCTCCCAGCCAAAAAGTCAGCAGCCTGCTTTTCCCATCAGCTGACTGGACAGAAATTGGGAGTCAGTCTGACCCCTGGATAGTCCTCTAGTATTGCTTCCATAGTGGCAACAGGAATGGCCTTGGTATTACCAAATTCATTCCGCTCCATCAGCTGTGCACAGAGGAGGAAACAAAACAGCTCTGTAGTTGCTTGGAAAACATAACCAGGAGAACTGGTGCATTAAAAAAAAAGCAGCAGAAGCCAGGAAACAGCACAACTGGACACATGTAAACAGGAATGCTGTACTATGATTCTATGATTTCTTTTCTCCTCTGGAAGTAAACAGAATTTAGCTAGGAAGTAAACTGATGATATTTAGGAAGAATAAGAATTGGAGTGTTGTGTGGCCAGGGAGCTGGGTAGTGTTACCAAGCAATGTACATAATGGTGGCTCTTGGACTTCATGTTGCACTTGCTCTGGTGTCTTCACAATGCCTGGTGAGGAGGTTTTAGGAGATCTTGCAGTAGCTCTATTAATCTCTGCCTGCATATACACATAGTTTTTATTTTTAAATTCAAGTGTGTATGTAAATCTATAAAAAGATGTTTGTCTTACTTTCAAAGTCATTTGTACTCCACTAGTGTTGTGTCCTGAGTCTGTTTGTGCTGGAGGAAAAGTACATAGAAACAGCCTGGAGTACTGAAGGAATTACAGCATGTGTGTGTGTGTGAATCATGGCAGACTTGGGACCCACTTCAGTTTAAAAAACAAGCAAAAATAAACTAAGGAAAAAAGTAGTGACAGTAGTGATTAATAATACCTTGAAGTTCTTTAGTGAGACCCTGGCAACTCCAAATTATATCCAGATAACCGCATTGCTCATTGTCCTTATATAGGGCACCTTGCACTGTATAAGCACTATTTATTATAATTTTAATAGGAGTTACCTTGATCTCACTACCGAATTGAAAAGACCATTAGCACTGCTGCTTGCACTATCGAAGCACAAAGTATTTTAATATAAATAGCAACTCACTTGATCTCACTGCTGAAAACAACACTGCTTCTCTCACTGATGAATTAACTATAGACCAGAAAAATAAATAAATAAAAACATTTCCCACATGAACCATCAGTCTTCGTCACACACACATTTTGGATTCACATATCTAAAGTCAGAATGAAACAGTTCTCTTGCCAATGCTGAATCTTGCTTTACAACAGATTTGTTAGTCATGAGTGTAACTTTGTCCTCTCTAAAACTGCCAAAACACAGATTTGTCAAATTACAAGGAACAAATATTCTTTAAAGTCTTTTCATGCCACACATAAGAATTCTTTTAATACACTTTAAATAAGTGTCCTAAGTCCATTGCTATCTAAAGTCCTATCTCTTGAAGCTGATTATTCTAGTGTTATTCTAAGGAAGCTGCACCAGAATGTCATGATGTGGAGGGAGTCTTAAGTGATGATAATGTAGTGATTGAAATTCGTGTGTCAGATGAGTCTTCTGAGTAAGAGGCTCGAAAAAGGTCCATCTCTGTTTCCAGAGCTAGCTGCATTGCCAGTGCCTTCCTTAGAGGCCATGGGCTTGGACTTTTCCAGTGTCTTCCAGAAACCTGGGATGGTTCTGTGTTACCTCTTTCCTCTTTGTTACCAGTTAGAATGGGGGGTGAGGAGCAGATGGGACTGTGCAAGCACAGGGACTATAGGAGGATGACTCACCTTCTGGAGGTGGCAGTGTTTTTCTTGGCAGTTAAGGGCTCCTCAGTGATGGTTTTAGACTTTTGATTGTCTTAGACAAACTTCTAAATGCCAGATGCTAGATAGCATGGCTTCTAATTAATCTCTCTCTGTTCTCTCTGTCGTCTTAAACCTTCACACCTAAATACTCAAAGCCACCATTTAAGTACATGAAGTCAGTTTACATGCTTAAGGCTCAGTCAGAAACTAGAAGACTATTTCCACCCTCATAGTGAAAGGTGTCTCATTTGATACAGAGCCCTGCAATTTTTTGTAGTGTAAAACTCCTCACTGGTCTTGGCAGAAAATTTTGATTTTTCTGAAAAGATGGTAGAATAAGCTGTATTTTTTGCCATCAGAAAAGCTAATGTACACGATCAGCTTGAAGAGTGATTTGGAATTTGTGACCATCATTGAGGATATTGGTACCCTGCTATTTGCCCACTTCCAGATTTGTGTTACCTCTTACTCGTCAGAACAAACACCTAAAATCTGTCATCTAAGAACTTCTTTGACCTCAGAATGATTTCTGATAAAACAAGATGTAAGATGGAGAGAGTTGTCCAGAGGGAATAAAATCTAGTGAATTATTTGATGTTTTCAGGCATCTGTGTTTATCCTCTCCAGCACTGACAGCAGGATTAAACTGAATATTCAACAAGCATGTAGTTTTTTTATTATATGATGATTATTTAATTTTATTATGTTTTCCTAGCTCCTGCAATCTAGTGCCATACAAACGCTCTTCTCCTGAACTGAGCTGTTATCTTGTGGTCGGTGTTTAAAGGGGCCTTAAATAATTTTTCCCTTGACAATCTGTTTCCAAACTCAAAAGGTATGAAAGAATTAATTTTGAATGCCTCTCAAAAGCCCGGAGCACCTGTAGAAAGGTTCCAGGACTGCATTCCCCAAAAGACACTAATTATCAGGCCCCCCAAAACACAGCAAACATCATCAAACTTTTGAATGCTGAATTACTGTAGAGATTTAGAAATATCTGTGTCTACATGAAAGAGCATTGAAAATCAGTCCTAAGAAGTCCAGATGTCACTTCTAATGCAAAGGCACTCCTCTAATTTCTGCTTATCAACCTAGCTGAGCTAAATGAGTTACACTACCAGGTTTTTTTTAAAGTGGAGTTTCACCCTCCCAGAGACCTCCTGGAAAGAAGTTGCTTGGCTGAGGTGGCAGAGTTGGCACATATGCAAACACCTTTTGTTGCACAGACACAAGGAGGATGGTGCTGCTTTGGCAGCTGTGCTGGCAATTTGATGTATGCTGTTTTTTAGCACAAGATCACTGAATGAGTTCATAGTATATAGACAGAGCAAGGCAAAGTGCAAACGTACCATTTACCAAAGCTATTCAATTAAGGAAAAGTCCCTACAAAGAAAATGGTTTTATAGCATGTCATGAAAGAATACTTGCCTTTTACTTTAAAAAGAAAAAAGACTGTTTAAGGGGGATGATTGTAGAGTATGTACCACTTCTAACAGATTTGCTGTGCAGAAGTACATAAGTGTGAGTGATGTAGAGGTACTTGTTTATTATAGAGCACATTTCAATGCAGTAATCATAAATATTGCTAAGGTTGTGCTCTGTTGAAATATGACCTACATACTCTTGATTGTTTGTGTTACGTGATTTGTCTGACACCCATTACATTCTGGGTAATGGCAGCCATTTGTTGCTGTGCACAGCAGGCTCTTTTGACAAAAGAAAATAGGCAGCAATAAAAAAGCTATAGTCTGAATTACATTCTGCACAGTGCTGCACTGCTGAGAGTTTGTGCAAGTGTGTTAACAATGCTCTGAACTGCCTCTTGTCAGCCTTCAGCCTGTAATGGCCATCTGTCCTTCCATAAATCTGTCAAAACCTGCTAAGTTCAAGAGAGAGTACAGAATATACCTTGTACTGTCAACGCCTAAATGTACACATTGGGGAGAAATCGTTGCGTGTGAAATAATCCAATGGTTATAGAATATTGTAATGCCATTGATGTGGGATCATGGCCCTCGTTGAAGATTACCAGTGCTTAGAGTGAAGATGAACAAATGTGCTGGTTTTCACAAGACAACTGGTTTTCTCAGAATTCTCAGTTTGGAGATTGGCCATGGGACACTCTGGGGGTGGACTCCATAGTAGTGACATGAATTCAAAACTTCACTTCCTCCTCCATCCCCCAGTGTAAGTTTGTTCAAAAGTTAAATGAACATTTTCCAACTTTTATCTTTTTTTACTTGCCTGTACACTTCCTGCTTCTGCTGAAAACCAGGAAAAAAGCCAGAATGCCACGAGGAAGCCCTTTCTTAGGCTGTCCTAGCCCTGTTCTGCCAGCAAGGGAAGTGCCAGTAAATTTAGCTCAGTCTGTACTTTTGTGAGGGGTTTTTTTGGTACTTTCTCTCCCCTTTTTCTGAAGGTTATTGGGCTCCTTGTCAGGTTTCTGGAAATATTATACTGTATGTTTTACTTGCTTCCTTCCAGGACATGCTCTAAAGAAGTGGAATATAAAATAAAATTTTATTTTGAATATTGGATTATCTCTGGGGTTTCTTTGCCTGAAATTCTTAGATATACATGTTCATTGTGGAGTGGTTGTATTTTTGCTTCATTCTTTCTTTAAAACGACATCCAAAACCCCAGTAAGGAACCCCAGAATTTCTCATGGGCTCTAAAATTTCACAAGTAAAAGTATCATTTCTAAATTTTTTTTCTACAAAGTTGTTTACTGAAGTATTTGTTCAATCTGAGCCTGAAGTTTTACTTTTGAAATATTACTGCAGATTTTTGAATTGGTCTGTTCTCTTCATTTTAGCAAAAATTCACTTGGTAGTCAAAAGTATTTGTCAGTGAGGAGGTGCATAAGATATGAAATAGTTAGGGCTATCTGAAGTGAATTTTGGGGAAGAAGAAAGAAAAAAAAATTGAAGACTTTGAGGAAATAATTTAACAGTGATGAATGCACAGGTTTTTTAGTATTAAATTCAAATTTAGGGTAACCACAGTTTTAGGTGCCATAGTCTTTGCCTCAGTTTCCTTGAATTTTGTGGCATTAGAAAAAGTCTTCACATAGCCATGGGTAGCTCATAACCATTTTTTCCAAACATTCAGATAAAATCTAGCATATCTCTCACATCAAGTACTCTTTGTACTTCTATTTTCTTATTTTCTGAAAGAAATTAATTGCAGATAATGCAGTGGGACTCCCCGTCTCCATTTATGCTCCTTAGGGAGCACTGTGCATTGATGGAAGCTTTTCCTTCTTTGCAGCAAAACACTATAAAACATGTTCCATTTGCATTGATCTACTGAGCTGTGTTGCATATTTAAAAATACAAACGAGAGCTCTGTAGCCATATTTGAAACACACATTTCCTGTAACTCTGTCTGCCCTCTCTTTTCATTCTTGCTAAGGAACTAATGGAAAGTTCATTGCTTGGGCTAGAAGTATCCTTGGATAGCATAAGCCTCTGGATTGCTTAGGGATGGTCTGGATTACCTTGGAGAACTCCCTAATCTCTGTATATTTTGTTAAATTTTAAGCATATATTATATTAGTGTCAATTTCACAGAAGCAAATTTTTCAAACTTAACATACTAAGAACCTTCCTGAGGAGAAATTATTTCCTGAACAGTGTCTGCTGTTTGCTGTTACTCTGCCCTGATTTCTGGGGTTATCCATCTGTAATGTCTGAAGAAATTCTATGATTTCTGTAGAAAATATTGAAAGTTATATTCTACCCTAATAAAAATAATGGGAAGATGCTGCTTCAGTTCTCAGGCTTTACTGGAATGTGCTGTAGTCCTTCTTGCAGTTTTGTCTCATCACAGTGATATAATCTATTACAGTTACGAAAATAATACTGTTAGTTAGCAGTATGTTTAGTCATTGAATACTAACCTAATACTAACCTAGTAACTAATACTAATACTTACCTGTTTCATTTTGACTCTTTACTGCATGATTCTCACCAAGATTTAGTTCTAAATGCAATGGTTCATTACAGTTGTGATTGTCCTATTGTTCATTTGGGTTTCAGTTGCAGAACCACATTTCAGGCAAAATGTATTAGTTATGCTTATGGAATGTATTAGACATACATTCTCAATGGTTTTCCAAGTTAATGAACTCTGGAAACAAGGAGTCATCCCCAGTGAGTTAGGGTGGCTGTATTTCATTACATTTAAGTTCTGCATCCTTTGGTACCACTCATTTATTTCTCTTGGCCTTGCTTTTATCCAGGTTCTTCTCTGCTACGTTCTTTCTGTTTTTGATGGTGCCAGTCTTTTGACTTTTCATTTTTACATCAAAATCTATTTTATATCTAACAAAAACGTCTTTGGGGTTTTATCTCTTGATCTTTTCTATCAAAATCTACAGAGAGAGGGGCGGATGTCATGGAGGAAGGGGAGGGGCAGAAATTATGCTGGAGATCGATGGTGATGCATTAGTATTGTTGCTATTGTTGTTACCAGACCTTTGGTAGATTTATTCTAAGTATTAGCAGTGTTGAAGTGACATAGAATGCGTCTTGCTTTTTATCTATTTTAAGAAGCATATGAACCACCTTTATAAACATTGTATGTGTGCTTAAAAGCATTCTGTACCTCCTTTTACTCCCTGTAGGCCTAACTCCACCTACGACCCCTCCTCATAAAGCCAACCAAGATAATCCTTTTAGGACTTCACCTAAACTGAAGTCATCATGCAAGACTGTTGTACCACCTTCAAAAAAGCCCCGCTATAGTGAGTCTTCCAGTTCTCAAGGAAATAACCCAATCAAGAAGGGTCCAGAACAGTCTGAGCTGTACGTACAGCTTAGCAAGACTACAGTACTGTCCAGTGGACATGAGGAGAGAAAGACAAAACGGCCCAGTTTGCGGCTGTTTGGTGACCATGACTACTGTCAATCTGTGAATTCAAAATCGGAAATGCACATTAAAATATCCCAGGAACTTCAGGACTCCAGACAACCAGAATTTAAGGATTCTTCACCTGGGTGGCAGTGTCAGATTTGTTCTTCTTTAGAACAAGACCAGTATTTCAAGAAAGAGACTTTACAGACAAATAAGCAGGGATCCCATGGTAATAACAGAAAACAGCTCCAAGACCAGGAAATTCGGGCTGAACTGAATAAGCATTTTGGTCACCCCAGCCAAGCTGTTTTTGATGAAGAAGCAGATAAGACCAGAGAACTAAGGGACAGTGATTACAGTAATGAACAATTCTCCAAACTACCTATGTTTATAAATTCAGGACTAGCAATGGATGGTCTGTTTGATGACAGTGAAGATGAAAGTGATAAACTATGCTACCCTTGGGATGGGACACAAGCCTATTCATTATTTGATGTATCACCTTCTTGCTCTTCTTTTAACTCTCCATGCAGAGATTCAGTGTCTCCACCCAAATCCTTATTTTCTCAAAGAACCCAAAGGACATGCTCTAGATCAAGGTCCTTTCCTCAACGCAGGTCTTGTTCCCGTTCTCCATATTCCCGATCGAGATCAAGGTCGCCCTGTAGTAGATCCTCTTCAAGGTATGGTACCGCAAATTCATGTATGATCATTGTAGTTAATCAGACGAACAGCAAAAAACATTAAGAAACATATGGGAAAGGAAAAAAAAAACCAACAAGAAAAGGAACTTAATCTAGTGCAACTCATTCTATTGCTCTTGAGCTGATGACCTCTGAAGGTTACAGGTTTGCTATAGAAACACTTGTGTCCAATATCCTTTAAATTTGCCAGGTTTATACTTTCTGAGTGGAGACAGTCAGGTCAGAGCAGAGCAATTGGTGGGAGATGTGCACAACTAACCTTCCCCATTATCTGCGAGCTGACTGGTGCCAATCTTGCTGCAGCCTCTGTCAGATGGAGTTGGCAGTGGCTGACTGTCTGGTCTGTGTTAGCCTCAATAAGGAACATTACTGAAGGGGCAGGAGTGGGGAAATCACTTGAGGCCCCTTAGTTGACTAGGAGATTGCAAACTGTCACTGGAAAATCCCGCCGGTAGCTTAGAAGAAATTGTAAGTTCAGGGAAGAGGTAGAAAATGGTGTCAATAGACTCCAATGGAATGACAGAGGTGAATGTGTTTCTTCCTGCAGATCTTGTTGCTATTGTGAGTCCAGTCACTGTAGACACCGAGCATACAGAAGTTCTCCCTTAGGTGGAAGATCGCGGTCCAGATCACCATACAGTCGCAGACCCAGGTAGTGCCTTTGGTCTGCATTTGGTTTGTTTTGCAGCTGTTCCTCAGGAGATAATTGTAGAATCATAGAATCATTAAGGCTGGAAAAGATCTCTGAGTTCATTGAGTCCAACGTTTGGCTAAACACCTCCATGTCACCTAAACAATAGCACGTCCATTCATTTCTTGAATTCTTTCAGGGATGGTGACTCCACCACTTCCCTGAGCAGCCCATTCCAGTGTCTAACCACCTTTCCAGAGAGCAAATTCTTCCTGGTGTCCAACCTGAACCTCCTTTGGTGGAGTTTGAGGCCATTTCCTCTTGTCCTTTCTCTAATTTCCTGGGATAATAAAGCATTCCAGAAATTGTATTTCTAATTTTACATTCACAAATGTGGGTGCTTGATTTGATGACTAAGTTGTGTTTCCTAGATATGACAGCTATGAGGAATATCAGGATGAAAGGCTGAAGAGGGAAGAATACCGCAAAGAGTATGAAAAACGGGAATCTGAAAGGGCCAAGCAAAGGGAGAGACAGAGGCAGAAAGCAATTGTAAGCACTGTAAAGATAACTTTCATATTGAAATGGGTCTCTGTTTCTTTTCATTGATTGCAACACTAGAATTCAGACTTTATTTTCTTTTGTTTTTATAAAAAATAGAAAAATTTGCTTACGTGCATTTCTAAGTATTTTTCATTTTAAGCAAGTATGTGTTTTCATAATTGCTGTTTTGATATCACACTACTAATTTTTTCAGGTTCTATAAATTGCAACTCTGAGTTTTTCACAATGAACAGATAAAAGAACTTAATAGAAAAGGGGGTTATCCCAGACAATACACTAGTAGAAGGGAACTAGTCTATTTCTTCTACTGATCTATGAGTGAACCTGCCTTTTATACTGTATTTCACCTACCAGACATATGCAAAATTGGGAGTTGGGTGAACTCTCAGAGTGGCTGTAATTGTCTATACAGAGGGTGCAGACAACAGAACTCAAAACTGGGATCCAAAGACTTGACTTCAATTATAATTTTTTCGGTGTCTGTGATTTGGTTAATTTTAAAGTTATTTTTAGCAAAATAGTCTGAAGACACAATGCAATTTAAAAATGTCACTTAGCACTGGCCCTTTCGTAATGAATATGTATTACTTAATTATTTTGTTCATCAGTGTTCTCTATGAAACAGCTGAAATACCTGAAGCAAAGGAAATAACCCATGTGGGGATAAGCAACTCTCTTGGCTGTTGTAGCAGTAGGACAGAAGGAAGAATGTCTATTAAATCAACAGGTGGCTTTTTCCCCTTTTGAGTTCCGCATCGGCAACTGCATTTTGATAAATTAAAGTGGGAACTGCTGTAAATATGTTGCTGTAAAAGTTGCTAAGCCCATTTGGTGGCTCACCTTAACATGTTGATTTTCTGTGTCCTACTCTTTCTGTTCAGTTATACCTACACGGCTGTTCTGGCTGTGCTCTGGCTCTTGCATGAGCTGGTACAGACCAGGATACTTCTTTGTTCCTAGGTTTTCCATTAGTGCTCTGTCCAGAGGTCACCAAAATTAATAGGTCTTTATCTCAGTGCCATTAGTGGACTTTGTAGCAAAAGGTGATTTGTCACACACTTGGCAGCATTTCTCCTAATGCACCTACAGAACCAGGAGTGTGTAGAGATTGACAGAGACTGGCATAGTCTACAGCAGTGAGGAGTTCTGGGAGTGAACAGACAACTTTATGGTCTGTTTTTTTGTCTCTGCTACTGTTGTTCTTAGTGAGCTTCAGCAAATCATTTCACTTTTCTCCATTTCAGGTGTTCCATCTACAATGTGTGGGTGATAGGTGTTTTGTAAAGCACAAGATTTAGAGCTATAACATGCTCCGCTGTGCTGCTCTGAAACGCAGTGAAGGCAATAGAATAATTTTGTTTGGCTTCAGACAGGGCCATATTTAAGTCAATTGCTCCAGTTAGTTTTAAAATATCTGGCTTCCATCTGCTTAGAGATGAACACTACCTTCCAGCAATCATAACTTGCACTGGCTGTTCTCTCTTAGAGCTACCACAGATTAGAGATTCAAGTAGACCTCTGTCATGGGTGTATCTTGCTACTTCTCAATTACTGTACCTTACCCATATAAATAAACATGAATCCTGCTGAGGAGGTAGAAAATTTGATTTAGTTTAAAACAAACAAATACTTGGCAAGTAGCTAATCAAGAGAAATTGAAAAAGGAAAGAAAAGAAACTTAAAAAGCTCCAGATATGCTGCTTCATACTGCATTAAAAATTCTAGACAATTCAAAACCAAGGTTGAATTTATTTTCTTTCTAAAGTGAGCATTTTGATTATAATTAATTAATTTAATTATTTATTAATAGACATAAATAAATCAAAAATAAATATCAATAAACAGAACATGGCAAAAAATCTAAAATCCAGTCATCTGTGTGAGTTCTGCAGGAAATGTAGATTAAGTCCTATCCTTTATCCAAAGTCTATCTGCACTTTTATTTTAAAAATCTGTATTGAATTGTGCTATTTTATACTCTGTGAAAACAGGTAAGGATTAGGAGACAGCAGAGAAAGGGAATCTCCAGTCTCATTAATTCAGTGATAAAATTTGTATAATTTCTGTCATTCTCTGCTCTTTTTCTTATGCCTTTTGGTTTATGGGTCTCTTTTGTGTTACTCTTTTCATTCTTGAGGGATTCAACTCATTTATTGTTCAGCCACAAGAATGTCCTCTCTCTTTCCTTGAGTTCTTTCTACAGTCCCATAAATTTAGATTTCTTTCCTCTCAGTATTGGGGAAATTTTTATTTTCTTTCTAGCCCATTTCGTGCTGCCAGAACTGATTTATGGCCACATACTTTCAGGTACTGTTGGAAGACTGGCCCAAAGATTGGGCAGTACTAATGCCTCAGTTATTACACAGGGCAGGTGACTTTCTTTTCTAGAAGCACTGCACTGAGATCTCAAGAGTTAATTGTACAAAGGATGCACAGTAAAAAAGGAACAGAAGTTATGACAGAGTCAAAAGTCATTAGGTATTGTGGAAGCAGTATCTAAAATTAGTCTCTGTGGGACAACAGGCATGGGAAAACTAGGAAAAAGAACGAGAAACAAATAGTATTTTAATCTGTCAAAACCATATGTAAGGCAGTGCCCTCTGATTGTGCAGGCAGCTTGCAATTTGGCAGATGTGAAGACATATTGACAGAATACTGAGGAGGCTTGTTTTAGACGCCTGTGCTCATGCTGTGTGGCACAGGCATGTTTGAACGCTGCCCCTTCAGTCTTGCACACAGATGCCACCACAATCTTTGTCATAGAAAATTCAGAGCTAGAAGCCTTATAATATTTTCCTGTATAGATTCCTGAATTCCTGTCTAGATGTAGTGGGTTGAGTGCCCACTTGAATTATTTACTCTTTTTTTCTGCTGTGAGATAGGATTAGGAGAAAAAGCAAAGCAGGCTCAAACTTTAAAGGGTATAAAGAAAAGCTTTATTAACAAAACTAGAAGAGAGAAAAAAGTAATTAATTAGAATAAAACTTTCAAAACACTTTTTCCTCTCCCCCCCAAGCTCCTTTTCTTTTTCACTGACAACATGCACAGACAGAACTTAGGTCAGTTTACCACCTCTAAAATAGTCTTTCATCGGTTCTTTTAGAGAGAGAAGTCTCTTTTGGTCTGCCATGGAAACTTCTCCACAAGAAAAACAGTTCTCTTATGGCTTCAGTTCTCACAAATAGCAGCCGCCTGGGAATGTGTATTTGTGAAGTCCCTCCCAAATCACGCAGCCTTCCCACAGCTGCATTATGGGCCATGTAAATTCATGGGGTACCATTTTAAGGATGAGAGGTTCAAAAGCAAAGATTCTTTCTATCTCTCTCTCTGAGATCATTTTTATCTCTGAGAACAGATGTTTTCATCTTCTCTTCCTGGGGGCAGGTCTTCTTCTTCATCTCATCTCTCTCTCATATGCTTCTCATAAGATTACAGCTACTTCAACATTTATTTGCTTTAACGCAAATACCTTTGCTTATATCTGCAATGTGAACTCTTCGTCTCCCTATACGTTTTCCACAACTTAAAGGGATTTCATAGTATATTGCAGTCCATCACCATGGCTTTACAAAAGAATTTCAGCCTAAAACCAAGGCATCTCCTCTTTCTCTTCCCATATAGGATGTAACTTCTCCTTCACTGACTTTAATGTCTTCATATTGTCTCTCTACGTGTTTTTACTCTGTGCTTTTCTCTCACTCAGAGAGGATGTTTTGCAAGTTTCATCTGTGCAAGGAAGGAGTTAATATCCCGCCCAGGGCCTTCAGAGGTCATGATGGTTCCTGCTGGGCTGTGGGCGAAGGTCAAGGTTGCGCTGGGGCTGTGCCAGGATCTGGGGGGCTCTAGCTGCATTCAGTGTCAGCTGTGGGGCCGCTCTGCACAGCTGCAGGGCTGCCCCTGCTCTCAGCTGCATGGTCCCTAGTGCGCCTGGGCCCCCCTCAGCACCATTACTTGGTGGCGGTGGCTGGAGCTGCTTACGGTGAAGGATTCTTCAGAAAGCTGCACTGCGGGAGGGAACGGCTTAGCGGCAGAATGTTAACAGCTGCTTGGGCCTGGGCTGGCTGGGCTGGAGCCTTCTCTCCTCCCTGCCCCTGCTGCAGCCCCAGCAGGGCCATGCAGCGGAGCGGGGCCAACCCCGCTGGTGCCCGGTTACCTCTTCCCAGGCTGGAAGGAAAGAGAACTTTTCCCGGGGTTTCCTGATTTTTAATGTGTATTCACTGAGGTGTATCCAACTTCCTAGTGGTTTAACAAGATGTCAATATTTAAAACTAGTCACTGATTGGCTTTGCCACAGCTTTTCATAGAAAAATCACTTCCATGGGTAGCTCCTCTCCTCACCAAATAGCAATACAAAACCAGCACACTAGACTTATAGCTGTATACAGGTGGTTTAACTTCAAAAGGTACTGTGATATTCTTCTTGTGTTCATTTTCTTCTTTTTCCCTCTCCAATTACTGGAGATTCAGTGTCTTTTTTGTGGATTGAGGTCTTAATTTTGAGCAGGCATGATGGAAAAATATGGGCTGAGGCTACAAGGTACTTAGAGAACTTAAAAAATAATTTTGTCATTCATTCATGCATTCATTCATTCATTCATTCATTCATATTTTTGATTGTGATTCCTTTCCTAACTGACCAAATGTTTGCATAATGTAGCTTGATCTTGTTTTGTTTTATTTCACAGGGTCACAATGGGGTTTTTTTAGAATGGATCCTCACTGAACATAAGAATGGTCTGCCACCAAGACTTGCTTAACCATCTAAGCCAGATCATAAGTGGAGACCTCTGGACTATGAAACTTAAGGAGCACTGCAGAACAGCAGTCTGCTTAGTGCTTTGTAGAAACTGGGATCCAACCCCCAACAAAGGCAGACCACAGTCATTTGCCAAGAGGCCTGAGGACCCCTTTTTCCTTCTGATACACTCCAGGAAATTTCTAAGTTGTGTGGACTTTCACTCCAGCAATTCATTAGACCATGTGACAAATAATTTTCAAAGCATGGCGCCAGAAATACTTAGCACATTCCAATTCTGGAGTCACTAGTTGGTGATTCCTCACTGATAATGGTGCACCAGAGCTGGAGGTTAAGCTGTCTGACGAGCAGCTTGGTGTTGTGGCTCTCTGCTACTCTGCCACTTCGGCCGTGGTACTGACTTACAGGCACATCCTTCACACAGCTCATTTACTGTGTGCTGGCTGCTGCCTAGAGGTATTACAAAACCAGGTTATATTCAAGTAGAAAATTACAATTAGCATTACTACTTTTCATTCCTAAATGCTGACAGCCTCTCTGAGACAAGTATCAAGAGTCCCAGTCCCAGAGAGCTTACAGACATAAGAAGATAAATGTGCTGTGAGGCCACTGCAGCAGAAAGAAACACATGGTTTCAAAGAAAATAAATTGCTCTAAAACAGGAAGGCAGGAGAAAGGTGGTTTCATAAATGAGTGCTTGCCTTCTCTAAAGTCTAACACCCGAGTCAGTCATTAATAGAGTGCATTTCCACTTATGAAAGATTCAGTGTATGTTGTATATTTAGTTTGGGGTTTTTATTATTACTCATCTTGATGGCCTAGATCCCAGGTACTCTAATTTTACTGTATGTGTTTCTACCTAAATTTTGAGTTTTACTGGTCCATCATTTTTCTAGCAGTCACGGTGTAGTGTTCAGCCCTTGGTTACCCAGACAGCAGCATGTGAAAATAATCTTGTTCATTTTTGTTTTCAGTGTTTTTTACTTTTGCCTTTCCTACTTACAAGCCATACTAATTTTTATTTACTCAATCTAAAGAATTTTTTCTCATTATTATTACACCAGAAGCTTAGGCTTTAATGACTTTTTCCACCCATGACATTTGAGTTTTTGCAACTCTGCCCGACCAATCCATTTTCAAAACAGTATTTGGCCTTAGCTCTAAGGATAAAAGTCTTCATGGCTTCAAGTCTCTAGTGGCAGGGAAGTCATTTGGCATGGAAGGCAACACAGACATGGGGTGTGCACCCAGCCAGACACCTGTGCTGGAGTGAGCAGCAGAGCCTTTACAAGCCAATAACAGAACCCAGCTTTAAAATGCTCCTGGATTTCTTCTCTCAGCTTCACATAGAGCATTACCTGGCTCTTGGAGAACTAGGTATGCATCACAGATGTGCAAGCAAAAAGTGGTAGGAAAAATGGGAATAGCAGCACCTCCAGAGTGGCTGCCATCTGTTCCCGCGGGCCTTGCTTAGCAGCACCATGGGCCTTCAAAGCTAACAGCTGTTGGGGGAAGAACCAAAAACCCAAGGGAAAACTAATACATCTACTTGTCTGTGTTTAGTTGAATTATCATGAAATAAAGACTTAGGAATAAGGAAGCACAAAGAAAATAAAGTTTTGGAGGAGTCCTTTTCAAGACAAAAAGATCTTTAGCATTGGTCAATATTTAGAGGATGACCGTTAGATTGTGTAAGGTATATCCCAGTCTTGTTTTCTCATATTTTGTTATTCTAATTCTTTAGTGTTTTCATTTGAGACTTAAAATATGGCTTGTCAGCTTGAGATTTTTTGCCACATCTTCCTATTCAAATATTTTTACTGCCATGAAGAATGAGCAAGATTATGAAAGAAGACAGACATGTTAGGCCTGAGGGAGTTGGCTGGACTATTCTTTTTTCCTAAGCCTGCCAGAGAAAGGAGCCACACTTAACACTTATGATGCAAAATAAATCATATGCACTTTTGGGAGGGAAATACGAGCAAATAGCTTCTGGAGTTTCCTGCAGGTTCCCTCTGCCTGTATGAAATTGAAAACAAAAGGTTTTCTCTGCCCTTCTCTAGATTTCCAAGTCATTTATCATATCTTCTAAAACTGCAGTAAACGTCTTACTTAAAATGCCCATATAGACTTACACATACAACTTATTATCAAAAAAGGGTCCTTAACATTTAGAGGTGTGTTTCAATCTTGTTAGGCTTCTATAGCTCTTATTACTCATGGGAATAAAAGGAAGGCATCTCTGTGAATATTAATATTCATAGTTGCTTTAAATAAGCCAAAGTTAACCAAGGCAAAGACAACGCTGTATGAATCCTGTATTCTCTGGTATCTTATTCCATCATGGCACTCTGCTTAAAAAACTACTTGAACCCATCTCCTCATATGTGCATACTGGAGGACATATGGTGCATTTCAGCTTTAAAGTTGGATTTCCTTAATTTTGCAGGTTTAACTTATTCCCTTAACGGTACTTTAACAGGCTTTTTTTTTTTAATTGTTCAGTTTTGGTTTATTACAGTTGTCTTAAAGGGATATTAGAGATATAAAGGTTATTAGAGGGATAGAAGAAGGAAAAATTGCACAGGCATGCAGACAGACTTACGGCAGAGTGTGCAATAGATATTTCCATCACATTGTAATATAACAGTCTCCATGTCAGTGAGTGAAACATTATGTTTTTTTCAGTTGAGATGTATTATCTCAGCTAAAGTATATTAGGCAGTCTGCTGTGTTATGTTCTGCTCCATCTGGTCAGTCATTTAGGTTCAATAGCAAGTATCAATGGAATTGTTTCATATCAAGTGTTTCAGTGCGGTTAAATCCTTGATTTGGTAAAACAGTCTGAAAAAGTAATTACTGTGCATATGCAGATTTTCCTGGTTTTGAAGTTTATGGCACCCAACCATAGTGAAAGTAAGCAGAATTAGAATGGGGAAAAGGGAAGAAATGCAGATTCTGTAGCTTGCACTCTAGAGTCCCTGGTTCACAGAAGCCCTACCTAAACTCCCCTGTCAGGAAGGTCAGGGCTGTGGACTGAAACGCAGTGGAGACAGAGATAAAAAGCAACAGCTGTCTGGGAAGTACCCTTGTGCCCTAAATATATGGCTACCCATGAGCACAAGTCCTTCTTTTAGCCATGCTAGCTTCTCCAAGCTGCCCTGCTGTGGCAGAGAACAAGGGCAGCTTTTGGACCCTGCATTTTAGAAGGTGTAGCATTTAAAAGTGGATGTGTCTGTCCCAGCATGTTTACAGAGGACTTTGAAGGCACTCACTTTGGTTCCTTACATAATCAAGAAGCAGTAGTTTCAAGTATCTAAATGAGATCCTTACCTGATCCCCATGATTAAGGAGAGCTGATACATACTTTGGTAGAGTAACCAGAGTTGCTGACCAGGGACCTATAAAGGACATGAGTAATTCTTGCGCCATTCCTTAGTGGGTAGGCCTTTTGGGTAGGAATGTTTGATTCTTTTATCTCTGTTTTCTGAAGTTTTAAACTTTCTTTTCTCAGGAGCTTAGATTAACTGGATCTGAGCCCCTGAGAATTGTGAGGCCAGGAAAAGAGTCAGCAAAAATAGTTTACTGAATGTGCTGGTAAGAAGGAGTTTCTGTTGGGAGATAGATATTTTTGTTTGGCTTCCTGCTGCAGGAATTGTTTATTTATTTTACATTAAATAGTTCTTGAGAGCAAGGTGCTCTCCTGGGAACAGGAAGACAAGATTTTTAGCACCCCTAACCAAGAGTTCTGATGGTCTCTTTATCTTAGATGAATACTCAAGCAAGTAAAGAAACGACATCAATATAATTTCTGGCTTTACTTGTGTTTTTGGTCTGATCTCGGTTGTGTTGTCCATGATCCAAGAATGACTAGGGCTTCATGGCTCTGTGGGGACTCATGGAAGAGATACATTCCGTGTTCTATCTGAATTGTAACACTATAAACTACCTGTCTCTTCCAGCTAGAATGTTTCTGAGCAGGAATACAAGTCTATATTTAGGTCCCTAGTGCCTTTTGCATTGCACAGTTGAGGTGCCATTAGCCTTTAGGCACCTCCAGGTTACGATAGTCATGAATTCTCAGCAGTCAGTGTAGGTCCTTCAACATTCGGCACCTAAATTCTGCACAAGTCTCAGGTGCCAAAGTTGATGGTTTAAACTGACATTGCTCCACTGACTGACAGGCTTACGCCAGCTGAGAATGTGGTGGTGGTTCAATTTATGGGACTGCTGTGTGGGTGTGTAAGGGATGAGCAGTAGTGCCAGGCCAGAGGCAATTCGAGATAGGAAGGCTGAGCACCCCCACCATGTATAGCTGGTGCTTCTTTGCCCTGGTTACCTTAAGGTCAGTGTTTTAAAGATCTCCTTTTTCCATTTTCTTTTCTAGCAGCTCACTAAATTGCTCTGCCCTCAGAAAAGCGTTCATCCTAAAATTCATGTAGTGACTCTTAAAGGGTTTTCTAGTCCTTCTCTCATTCTGCTGAGCATTTGCACTAAGGAAAGAATGATACAACGTTAACTTGATGGTTATAAAAGTATCTGATGCTTTGTTCCTCATAGTGAAGGAACATGCAGAAAGGGACCCTAGCCTAGGGACTTCAGTCAAGTGGTTTTTATTCTGAATAAACCATAGAGCAGTGGTGACTGTGGGATATATTTTACTTCCTGTCATTCCCCCCCAAATATTTATTTTAATAAAAGACATCTTTTGGACCCAGTCCTGGTTTCTGCTGACATAGATTTAATTTTCTGCTTAGTAGCTGGTACAGGACAGTGTTTTGGATTTAGTATTACTGTTGATAAGACACTGATGTTCTAATTGTTGTTAAGTAGTGCTTACTCTAAATGAAGGACTTTCCAGTTTCCTGTGCTCTGCCATGGAGCAGGTGCACGAGATGCTTGGGAGGAGCATGGCCAGGACAGCTGACCTGAGGTGGCCAAAGGGATATTCCATACCATATGGCATGCCTAGTATATAAACGAGAAGGAGTTGGCTGGGAGAGGCAGACCACTGCTCAGGGACAGGCTGGGTGTTGGTCAGTGAGTGCTGAGCAACTGTAGTGTGCAGCACTTGTTTCTCTTGGGTTTTATTCCTCTCTCTCCCCTTTTCATTTCAATTACTGTCATTATAATTATTACTCTTGTTATATCTTACCTTATTTCATTTGTTAAGCTGATCTTAATAGGCATTTCACCTTTTTCTGATTTTCCTCTCATCCCACCAGCAAGCAGGAATGAGCTAGGGGCTGTATGGTACTTAGTTGTTGGCTGGGATCACAACCTTAAACAGTTTTCCCACTGTTTTAAGGTATGGACTGTGGTGGAACAGGATTGCAGGACGAATCAGCTGTTGAGTCATATGAGCTTATAATGTTATGCTTGTAATATGTTTTTTTATATCTGTGGTACTCTTATGCAATTATTGTGTTACTTTATGCTGCTCTGCAACTGAGATGAGTTTTGCTATTTTGTTATCTTTGTATGGTATACATGTCAAGAGAAAGGGAGTTCCTAGTTTGGAAGAGTTTGCAGTCCTGGAGGGGAAGTGGTAGAAAGGGTGAGAGGGAAGAAGGTGCAGTAGAATTCAAAAGGAAGCATCTGTCAGTGTACAGAACAGTAACAGCAATCGGTGACCCCTTCCAGGAGCACACCACCTGATGAATCCTAGTATCTAAATACCTTAGATGCTTTCCAGGCAGGAAGTATTTAATGTACTTGCAAGATGCAGTAGGTGTTTCACAAAAGACTGTTTGTGTAATTATGCACCCTCTGCACATCTGTGTGTGTATTTGCATGCACATATGTATAGGTACATCTCTAGTTCACATTTGTTAAAAAAATGCCTTCCCCCTTGCTCTTTATCAACAGGAAGAACGTCGTGTGATTTATCTGGGTAAAATCAGACCTGACACAACCCGAACAGAACTGAGGGACCGGTTTGAAGTTTTTGGTGAAATTGAGGAGTGCACAGTAAATTTGCGGGATGATGGGTAGGAACTTTTGAGATTATTTCTTGTTTGACAGCTGCCATATGTAAAAAACTATGGCAGTAAGATTACTGGTATGGGAGTTACCAGTATAAGTCCTGTGACAGATGACATGCTGAGTTCAAAACCTTACTTATTTTCTTTCATCCTTATTTATTAATCTTGCTAGTTGAAATTTCCCGTCCCAGAAATAAGTATTTAGCTGCATGACAGGACAATCATGCTGATAAATGGATGCAGTACTTCTGGCATTTCCACTGCTGGGTCTCCAGCAAGTTCTTGCTTTCAGGAAGGGGTTACACTAATGTGTGTTAACTCTTCTCAGCTTTTGTTCACAACTGTATTTTTCAATGGCAGAGACAGCTATGGTTTCATCACCTACCGCTATACTTGTGACGCCTTCGCTGCTCTTGAAAATGGATACACTTTACGCAGGTCAAATGAACCTGATTTTGAGCTGTACTTCTGTGGACGCAAGCAGTTTTGCAAGTCTAACTATGCAGACCTAGGTAGGTATTTTGCTCTATGTGAATTGAAGTACATAACTGGAATCTTGTGACTTCTGAGAATTTAGGGTTTGCTTCTTTTTTATTTACTGCTGATACCATTTAAATGATTGGAGGGGTGGTGAAGAAAGTGGTTTTCACTTGCTGTAAGAAGTTTAAAAGTCTACTACTCTGAGCTGGCTTCTTTCAAATGTTCCAAACCGTGAATGCTTTTAAAGCCCATTTCCATCATCATCAAAAATAAGTATCAAAAATAAGCGCAGTATTCAATAATACATTTCTAAGTTGAAAAGATAGCAACACAGAAACCTCCCACATGCTTTACTATTTATTGCTGTAATACTTACATATATGTAAGTACATATATGTAATACATACATGTATGTAAGTTACTCACTTACACATATGAGTGGTAAACAGAGGACAAAGTAGATGCCTCAACCCAGATACTTCATTAGGATTCTTACTTTGCCATGAGTTCTGTTGTAGATGGGCAGAATTTGCCAGAGGCACTCATTAAACGCAATTCATAGTTGCTCAAGTTTGAAAGCTGGAAGAGCTTGTGGCCAAATCTGACCCACAGGGTGACAAAAGCCATTGATATCAACTGGTGGTTCTAAAATTGTGCATAAACATCTGTGTATGAAGGAGTCTCCTTGCAGGGCCTTCTAGTTGTGATGTAAGAGGCTGTGGAGAACTTAGCAAATCTCTTGGTGTTTGCAATTACAATGATGTGGGGCTTTATGCATACCAGTCTCCAGCCCCCCAGTATGCTGTGATAACTCCACTCCCAAGTGTGCATGCTGGCTGTGACAACACACCTGGGTCTGTCTGAGTCTTGCCTGGGTGGAAATGTATGGTTCTGTCCTATGCTGTGAGTCAGGGTGTGGTGCTTCCCCTTGCAAGGGTTTTTGGAGATGTTCAAAGTTTTACAGCAGGGATACTGATGTTAAGTATATGTGTAAAGAGACTATGCAGACTACCAAAACAGCCTCTGTAATATTACAATATATGATAAACTCACCTTTTGTTTAATTACCTTTTAAAATGTAAAGTATTCATTAAATGTTAAACCTTTCCTAGTACCTTTATAAATAGACTAAAGGCATGGAAAATACTCTTTTCTGAATAACATAGCAAGGCACAGTTTGCTGTTGGATCTATATTAATCAGATATTGTGGATTTTTTATGAATAAATGACCACAGTCATTAAAATCTCTCATAACCCTGTAACACAGTGCTAATGAAATTTGTATGTGCTGCCCTCGGCTTTGTATGATGCAGGAAGTGAATACAGATATATTTTTCTAACCAATTGAAGTCTTTTCAAAATAAATTATAAAGATGATACACATTGTTCACAATGAATGTGGTATAATTCACTTCAGTGGCTAAACAGATAATGTAAAGCTAAGAAAAGGCAGTTGACTGCTGAAGAGATACAGCATTGATGTAGAAAATATAAAAGGTAGTAAGGCATTTGTTGAAATGTAGGCTGATAAAAACAGTAAAACCAGATTGAAATCTTGCCTTGATTTGACTTATCTTCGGCAATGGAAACCAAGGTCATCTCTGTATCTCAGAAAATTTGGGGTTTAAAATAAGTTGTCTGAAGGGAACCCTCTTGAACATTATTCATCACTGGGAGTATTCCCCGTCAGCTCTCTTCATTGTGAGTGGGATTCCCAGAGTATATGTGAGCAGACTGTTTTCACTTCATCCTGCTAACAGCTTGAGCTTCTGTACTTCAGACTGCATTCCCTGTATTTTGCAGAGTATCTGATAGAGCAACATAAGGAAATGGCAGCATGAACTTTAAAATTCATGAGCTGGTACCAGGACAGAGAGAATTAATCAGCTTTGGGTTGAGTACAGAAGAAAGAAAACACTTGAAAATAGTAGTCAGAAGTCTAACACCTCTCCTCTGTGAGAAGATATTGTCTTAACAGAACTTGTAATGAACATTTAATGCGCAGTGTGTCTTATAGTGGTAGATGGGGAGTTGTGATTAATTCAACACAAGAAATGGCAAAAAAAGGGCACTCTCATAAAGGAGCTGTGATACAGGAGCTGGTGAGAGTCAGTGTTAAGCAGGCTTGACTCCAAAAGGAAATTCACTGCTTGCGGCCATGCCAGTAATTGTTACTGGAGCTGTGTGGCCACAAGCATACAACCCATCCTGTGTGCTGGGAACAGACTGACATCTGTGTCTGAGCAACTGACAAAGCTGGAACAGGTATCCCAGGCCGCAGGAGCTGGGCTGTTGTTGCTGCTGTGGCTTATCACATGTGATGCAGAAAGCTGAGGAGCCCACCTGAGACTGCTCATGCAGCCAGCCATGCAGAGGCCCTGCCCAGAATTGCTCACACTCTAAACGAGCAAACCCAAAAGATGAATTGAAGCAAAAGCAGAGATTCTGGCAGGTGTAGAGACTTCCACAAGACCCCAACGCAAGGCAGGGAGAAGCAGCTGTTTCCTCTGTTTGCTGCTCACAGGCTGCCCTGGCTTTCTTCAGAACCTTTTTCAGGAGAATCAAGTCTTGAACATGTTATGAAACACCAGTTGCAAAACAAAGGTGGAGTTTTGGTTAAGGCATCTGTCAAGATTATCTGAACTACTCTGAGACCTATACATGAGTGTCTTGGTGCTCAGGTCCTTGAGGAAACTGTTTTGAGTTAACCTGCTCTAAATGTATATGCAATTGATGGTTCTTCCCCACTGTTGATGATGTGTACCACTTTTGTTAAGTGCTGTTTCTTACCAGGAATGCGTAAAGCTTCTGTGATGGTCATTTCTATGCTTTTATCATCCCATAAAGTTGTGGTTGTAAGTGGATTGTTTCTTCAGTGCCTTGTTTGTGCTGATATACAGGGAAAATTAGTAGCTCTTGCCTCTTACCTAAACTTGCATCCTTTGGGTTTCAGATTCAAACTCAGATGATTTTGATCCTGCTTCCACTAAAAGCAAGTATGACTCCATGGATTTTGATAGTTTACTTAAAGAGGCACAGCGGAGCCTGCGTAGGTAACAAGCATGTCATCCGAGGAAAACAGAGGGATGGCGAATACCTCATGGACATCACGTCCTTCAATAATGGACAACTAAAAAGTCGTACTTAGGAACTTCTCCTACTTTACACTCTGTTCAAAACCATGGTTTACATGAACACAGCTGCTCAAGGAGTGGAGGGGCAGGATGCTGTCCAGTAAGCACACGCATGTCCATGGGTGTCAGCTGCACTTTTGCGGGTGAGCGGTGGCGGGGGAGCCGGGCGTTCCTTGCGAGTTCAATGCAAATCACAAGACATGGCAGCAGTTCCACAGAGATACACGTACAACAATGAACTGCAAAATCTGTACATACTGCATTTTAACAAAAAAGAACAAAAACAAACAGAAAAAAAACCCCCAGTGTGAGAACTATGGCTGCTGATGTCTGGGGATCAGACACTGCATAATTTTTTTTTTAAAGAAGCTTCTTCTCACAACACAGTGATAATGTGACAATCCAGAAGAAACCACAGGTCCCAGAAGCCTGCAATCTGTCTTAGCTTTGTTTCAAGATTGTTCTTTTTTTGGCTATTTTTTTTTTGGGGGGGGGGGTGGGGGGTTGTGGGTTTTGTTTGTTGGTTTTTTGTTTTGTTTTGTTTTGGTTTTTTTTTTTGCAGAAAAGAAAATTAAAAGGCTCAAGCTTCCCTAACATTTTGAAGTTTCATCTTTTAATTCTGACACCCATGTAAATGTCTACAACATTGATCTTCCACAGCAGAATTTTCAAAGCCTTGTTAATGGTCAAATGTGCAGCTTGTTCAGCGATTTATTCTAATGAGCGGACGTGGTGTTACATTATTCATGAGAGTTGGATATAACTATCTGGGTGTGTGCACAGATAGTTTATTTCCTACATTCTCTAAAGTAGTTGAGTATTTACAAACATTAAATGGAATATTTTTATTTATGTACATACGGTATGACGATGTTTTTTTTTTTGTTACAGCTATGCACTGTAAATGCAGCCTTCTTTTCAAAAACTGCTGATTTTTCTTAATCAAGAATATTCAAATGTAATTATATGAGGTGAAACAATTATTGTACACTAACATATGTAGAAAGCTGAACTTAGGCTTATATATATTTGATTGTAAAAAAAAAGACAAAAACGTGTGGGTGAGGATGTGAGTGTGCATATGTGTGCGTGTGTCTGAGTGCAAAAATGCATTATACACATTCATCCCTTCTTTGGTGAGCTTATATAAAAATTTTGTCAAGAATTATCCTAGCCCAAAAGATTAACCACCTTCTGCAGTATTTTTCCACGTTTTTCTCATTGCTTGATTTTCTTTTGCAGTTTTATACACTGAATTTGTTAGGGGAATGAAATTTTCTCATCTAAATTTTTCTAGAAAATATCATAATTTTATGTAAAGTCTCTCAAATGGGTAATCATTAAGAAATGTTTTTATTTTATGTATCAACAGTAGTTTTGGAACTAGAGGTCAAAAATCTTTTTAAAATGCTATTTTGTTTTAATTTTTGTGATTTTAGTTTGATAAAAATACGCTGAGGTACTAAGTACAGTATGATTTTTACAGTAATTCTGTGTCTAAACACTGTTCTTGAAGCCAGTAATCTTTTCATTGGCAGAGTTTAATGATGGTATTTATCTATATTTTTTACAGTTATGCATCCTGTATAAATACCAATCCTTCATTCCTTTGTTTACTAAAGAGACATATTTATCAGTTATAATTATCCTATTTATTATAAATTATGAGATGACTCAAAGATTAAAAAGGCCAGTGGAAATTTTATACTTAGGATGCATGATGGTTGTCAGTTTGGAGTAAGCAAGTGCTTTGTTTGGAAATTCCGCTTTTGCAGAAGCAGTGGGTTGGTTTTGGGTTTTTTCCTTTTTTTTACTATGCACTAGCATGGCCTCAGATGTGCCCATGACATTGTTGCTGATGACATTGCTTCTGTTGAATTAAATAGAAAATTCAGGAAAGAAAAAAACCACAAGAGTATAAACTACTGCTATTCTGAGCATCAGAATTTCATCTGAACTCAGAGTCTCGACTGAATCCGCAAAGTTTGGAATTTGCTTGTGAATGTATAGATTTGTTATTCTATTACTCTTTGGCATTCATGACTCCTCTTAAAGGTATGGCACACCTAACTGTTTAATCTACCTTCCCACTCCAAATCTTAGAGAACTGATTCTACCCCCATACCAGTGCAGTTGATTTTGATGGCTGCATTCATTTTATCACCAGCATATTGTGTTCTGAGAGATTCCACTGTCTGTCCTGTCGGATGCTTGCTTGATTTTTTGGCTTCTTATTTCTCAGTAGATAGATAGCAATAAAACAAAACAAAAAAAAAAGAACTTTTCTGGAGGTTCAGTGTTACAAATGTAACATCCTTTACTCTGCATAATTCTTGTTGTTGCTCTGTAGGTTAAAAATGCAGGTATTTTAACTTTGTGTGAATGCCAAACTAAAAGTTTACAATTTTCCTTTCTGGATTTTGAGTATCTTCTGTTGTAAAGAAAATATTAAAAGCAATAAATTATTTTTAAGAAATCAATATTTAGTATATCATATTATGTGTTCAAGGACCAGATGCATAACCTATTTTGCCTTTACATTTCTGTGATTAAATTTTAAAATGTTCTCTTTTGCCCTAGATTGCTGACATTAATAAATTGGTGTGGGGCTTGTGTGGGGGCATTATTTATTTTTCACTGAGCAGGCATAATGACATGAGTCAATTTTTTTTTTTTCACTGGCCGGGCAAACATTCTCATCTTGAAGATGGCTTTCCTCTGTGGATTTACAAATTACATATGAAATTAATAGAGCTAGGATTGCTGAATAAAGCTATTTGGATCTTTCATAGCTACTGTAGTAGGAAATCCATCAAAACATAAACTTGGTGTTTACTTTTCTTTTTTTCTTCCCCAAGAACATTTCAAATTAGCACATGTACAGCATTGTCACCAGAGGCAAATTGCAGCATAGCTCTGAGTGTCTTTTATATGAAGATTGTATTGTTGCTTTCATGCTGTGGTAAGTACCACATCCGCAATACAGGTAACAGAACTGGCACTTAGGAACCATGGTCTTTCCTAGAGCTGTAACTGAGTAATTCCTACAGAATGGAAAATTATCTAAGTACTAATCCAAACAGAGGGAGCCTGAAGTTGAAGAAAAATATGTCTGCTAAACTACTCTGCAAAGCAGTTGGGCTGCCATCAGCAAGTGCAGCCCTGAGAGGAAAGTTTGTGCCTCTGGGGTAATAATACTTGGGTCAGTTGAAAAAAAAAACAACAAACACTAAACAACCACACCTCCTTCTCATCCCTTTAGATGTAAGCCTACAGTAGGTAATGATTATGTGTCCTTTTTAATGGCTGTAATGAGAACTTCAATCACTGTAGTATAAGATCTGATCTATAAATCACCTAGAATAGCCATGTAATATAATGTGATGATTCTAAATTTGTACCTATGTGACAGACATTTTCAATAATGTTAACCACTGACCTGATGGAGCTACTGTAAGATCTGTACAGTAGGTGAACCTGTAAAGTTGTAGGTTGGACTCTGCTGAACAGGGGAAGTGAGATAGTAGTTAAGGCCCAGCTGGGCTATTTTCCACCTGCCGATTCTACATGTACTTTTGTGGTTTAATTCATTGTATGAAAATTCCTGTGATTTTTTTTTCTTTTTTTTTTAATGTGCAGTACACATCAGCCTCACTGAGAAAATAAAGGGAAACGAATGTTTCAAATCCATTTCTGTTTCTCATTTTTATTACAAGTGACAGTTTTTTTCCCCCACAATTCGTTGTGTAGTGGGTTTTCTGTTATTCTTTCTAGTGGTTGTAATTTATTTCAGATTATTGGCCCGAGCATGCCTGCATTACTGCTCTTTGTATGGCACAGCATCACCAGTTTTAATATATTTAATGGTAGAAATGTGCTATGTGCCTTTCTGCCATGAGTACCCAAGTCTGTTGAAGGGCCATGCCATAAACCATGTAAGAGAACTTTCAAAAAATTCTCGGTGGAGTTTAAGAGTTGCCATTTTAAGTTAGAAGAGGGTGGGGAGTGTAAGGACTTTTCTGTCTGGCCACGCTGGATCCCAGTGCAGGTAATAGTCACTGAGAAGTGCAAAATGGTTAGTGTCTTCCATCCTGAGATGATAAACTTACTGGGAGTAAGCCTGTCATGAGAGTCCTTCACCAGCCTCTGTCTCAGCAGACAGATCAGGAGGACCAGACAGGTAGGTGGCTGGACAAGATGATTTTCCTGACTCCTTTGAGGATGATACAGTGTGCAGCCTGTGGGCTTCCACAGCAGCACGGCCACTGGGCAGGCAACAGATGGGCCCGAGGATGGGAGGGAGTATTCACACCCCTCTCCTTTACATGCTCAGAAATAGGGGAAGAATTGCTTTTGTTTGGTTTGCCCAGGGTTCATTCGCAGGTAGCCGTTTTATGGCTGCAGGCCTGTGCTGCTGTGACAGCGGCCTTCTCTGGGGGTTCACAGCACAACACCGTGTGACTGCGTCTTCTCGTTGGATGTCACCTCAGCAGGGACCCAGCTGCCGTTTGAGGGGCAGCACGGGGTAACTGCTGGGCAGCCTGGCTGTGCTTTTTAAGGAAAGGACTGCTGAATTCTCTAGAAAAAAATGAAATGCTTTTCTCAAAACAACCAGACTCCACCTCATCTCTGTTTCATAACTTTGCTGTTTAATTTATGCTCCATAACTTGCAAAAATGTTTAGCTTTTGCATTTTTACCATTTACTAATCCAAACTGTTCTGCTTGGCTCTCACAAGGGTGGTAGAGTGAAGTTCCTCACTCTGTGGAATTTGCGTTGTTGACTCACTGCTCCTGATCAAATTAATGCTCAAAACGTAGTAGGCCAAATCATTCCTGATGTATTTCATCAGTCTTGCTGCTGTTCCACAAGGCATGAATTTAGCCCAATATTTCTCCAGTTACTAGGCTTTCTAATTTCATTTGTTTATTCATTTCATATTTTTGCATAACACTTTTGATGCTTGCCAAAAAAAGCACTCCACATTAAATTTCCAGGAAACTATTGCCTCCCATTGCCTTCTTTCACATTATCAAGGTTTCTTGCATAAAATCAGGGCTTTCCATTGCCTATTATCCTGGGTCACCATTTTTCCCCATAGTGAATACTGCAAGCAATCAGATTCAGGCACCTCAATGAGTGGCCTGATTTTCAGAAACGCTGAGCGTCTTGCAGCTCCCATCAACTTCAATTAGACCTGCTGTCTCTCAGCACTTTTAAAAATCAAGCCATATATTTAGAGCCCCAGTTCAGCACGGCATTTACATTTGTGCTTAAGTCTGTCCTGATTCAGCAAAGCACTTAAGCATGAGTGTTTTTAGATCCATTGAAGTCAAGTGCTCGGCTGCTTTGAATAAAAATAGACTCCTGGATTGAGGCCTAAGATTCCAAATACAGAAACCAACTCCTAATTTTAGGCTCCATTTGGAAAACTGCCTCTCCTACCACCTTTAACCTTTAATGCTTACAGAAAACATAAAAACAGCTGTCAGATTTAAGGGGAAGAGAGAGATTTAGGGTAGCAAAGTGGAAGTGATGGATAAAATTATTATTTGTGGAAAATATTTGAAAACTTTAAATCCATCTCCTGCAAGATGCCTTGATTCATCGCTATTATTTCACATTGCACTTCCAGAATCTCATTGAAGATTAATGTGCAGTTATTCTATTGTCCTACACCATTAATTAATAAACTGCTATATTAAACTTTAACCAATGCTAACTTCTCCAGCTTTTCAGCGAATCACATTCTTACCATTGATATTCAATGTTCACAAGCAACCTAATCTATAAATCAATTTTCTCTACTTTATCAAACAGCAGAAAGTAATAAAGAAGGTCACAAATAGTACAGTAGTTCCTTGGAGGTTTGTAACATCATAATTTAAAGCTCAGAAAGATTGAATCAAAAGTTGAATTAATCCCTAAGGGAAAAGATTCTATATAGATTCTATTGATAGATATAGGGCAGCCTGTCTTCATTGGGAGCTAGTATATTTGTTAATACTTCAGGGCAAAGGAGACTAGTCTTCTCTGCAAAGAAGAAAATGAAATCCTCCATGAGAGGAAGTGAGTATGTCCTCTGCTTCCCGTCGCTGTGCTCTCTTTACACTGCTCTGCTGGGAAAAAGAGAAAACCAACTCATCCTTCGCTACACGATGTGCTCTGCTGAACGGCTGGTGTCTGTGCAATACAATTATGGAGACCAGCTGGAATACATATATAAATCTTAAATGTTGCACTTGATTGGTGTTCATTCCTCAAATAATGCTTTTATTGTCAAACAACCTCAACCCAAAATCTTAGCAGTCTATGAACCCAAAGCATAGTGAAAGATTGTTTTTCTCAGTGGCGAATTTTGGTGAAGTTACAAACATTTAAACATTTATTCTGTAGCTGGAAACAGATTCCTCAAAACATGTTTAGCTTTTGAGATTCCTTTGAATTATAGCAGCTTCCTTTCAACAGTCTTCTGGAGTAATAGTTTTGCAAAGGCATTTCTGATTCTCTTATAAAAAAATCTATAATCCTTATGATGTTACTGGACCTCTTGAATTAAGCTCTTCCTGATTCAAATGGAATTAATGGGGAGAAAAATACTCTCATATAAAGGGAAATATTTTTAAAAAATGACTTACGGACTCAGTTGAAAAAATTATACTCACAGCTTTGGTAAACAGTGAGATCTGAGATGAAATGTACCTTTGGTAGGCATGCATGGTCAAGCCCCAGGTGATAGAAAGATTTGTGCTTGCATAGTGACTTCTGCTATTTGCTAGTAGAGCAGAACTGAGCTGCCCTGAGAAAAGGCAACTGAGGAGAAAATAGGTACTATTCCAGCCTCTCCAAAATCAGTGATTAAACTCTAACCCTCATCAGCCTTTTGCATTAACCCTGGCTTGTGTAAATAGTGGGCAACGATCAAATATAAATAATCTCATGTGCCTAATTTGCGTCATGATGGATTGTCTGCCAGGTGTAATGTAAATGAAAGCCAAAGTTAAGTATGAAGTAAAACATGTCCTAAAGAGAAGAACATGCAAATTTCTCTTAGGACTTTTCATCAAATAAAATATTTGCTGCAGTTTATTTTTGACAATCTGTGTTTCATTCTCTATTAAATTAGTACTTGATAAAGTGATAAAATTATTACAGCCATAAAGTTACTGCACTATACCTTCAAGAGATCTTGTCATCCTCAGATTATTGACTTTGGCATTGTGAAAAACACACATTGGTGCCTTATACTAACTCTTTCCTACTGCATTTGCAACTCAAGCCTATCCTTGTTTATGCAATGTGTTGGCAGTGAATTTATTAAAAAAAAAGTTAAAAATCAGCCTCACACTTGAAAACTAATTCTTGTTTTAACCATTTACTGGAACAGCACCATAGCTAACTACTTTTCTATTGCATGAATAATTTATTGTCATAGGTAAGCATGCCCTGGGTTCTACACTCCTGCCAGCAAGTATGGAGTGGTGAGTGCTGTTGCTGAATAATGATTAATTACTCACCCCTCTGAAGGAGCCCTGCTTTGTAAACTGGTCACACAGCATGTTACGTGGATTGCGTCTGCTATACAAAAGGTTACTTGCAATCACATAATGAGACATAATGATGCATATCACAACAATTCTTTGGTACAAATCTGCACACAATGGAATTTAGACAGAAACCCATTTATTTACATATCTTGTGTGCCAGAGGGTACAAAACGTCACTGCATTGCTGAAGTGCTGCCATTGCTCTTCTGCAATGCTGACATTTTGGATGAAAACAGTGTGCTGACTTCATCAGGAATCTCCAGCTTCAATTTCAGAGTTGTCCTGTGATAACCTGCTGGCAAACTCTGGGAGGAACTTGGCTCCCGCTATGTGCAGACTGTATGAGTGGGATTGTTTGCTGACACCTGTCCAACATCTTGGTGGGAAGCTGGGATACAGTTCCTCCCTGCAAGGTGAGGAGTTCACTTGCTGTACGGGGTGAGCATCCCTGCCTGTGTTTGTACTTGTCTGACTTAGGAAGGCTGAGCAGGGAGTCAAAGTTTTGTGTATATTGTACGTCATGTGGTCTAAGGCAGAAGAGCATTCAGAAGTACTTTACTCCAATGTAGAGCCACAGCTCTTCTGTACCCTAGGGGGAAAAAGATCTAGTTGTTCTCAGCTCCTGCTATCTGGAAAACAAGAAGTGCTTGGCCACAGCTGTCCCAGGGTTCTTGGAGCCACAGCTGGCAGCACCACTGGCAGAGCAGTGACATCTAGTCCTTCCTGGTCTCAGCCAGACTCATTTGACTGGCCACACAGGATCACTACTATTTTTGTCTGTGTGATACTGATCAAGCTCATCAGCTAGGCTGTGGAAATTGGAGGTGCTGGAGGGTTAGGTTTAGTCTTAGGGTTAGGGTGACATGGGGTTTGGTAGGCAATAGGACTTTTCCTGCACTGGAGAGGATGGAACGTCCTGGATTTGCATCTCTGTGCCATGACAACATGGCAAAGCTGGCTGCAGCAGCCCATTACATCTTTCTTTTCATGGAGAACAAGGTTACCATAAGGCACTTGCGGTTTTCCAGGGGCCTGGTGGCGTGTGCCAGCATCCTGGCAGGAGGGTAGCCATACAACCGTACAACCACCATGGTGGACACATTCCATGGTGTCCACCATACAACCATGGTGGACACCATGGAATGGTTGTTCTACACCCTGTCGACAGCTGGAATAGTTCTGCAGCTAAAAAAATATCATTTTCTTCCCCAGGTAGTTCCTTGAGAAGTAGATCATATGCAGGGTCATGTACTGTAGCACTGTCCTGTGTGGATCCTCTGATCTGTAATAATCTGAGGTGGCTCTGTGGCACCAATAATGGAGAGAGTTTCTGCCTCTGCCTCTTCCCTTGATTTCCTGAAATGAGATATGGTGTGCTAGATTGCTCTATGCTGAAGGCTTTACCCTGTCACCAAACTTTACTTAAGTGGGTTAACATGGTCAGCCAATACTGGAGAATGGAGGCTAGGAGGAAACAACACAGGCAGGAAGCAGAAGGACCTGAGTCTTAATCCTCTCAGGAAATGAGAGAAAAAAAGCTCCAGTGGAATCCTCCACTATAATGGCTCAATAGTATTGGTATTATTTCCTAGCTCCTAGATACTGTTCATCTAACAAATACAGTGTCAGTAGTTTTGGATTTGGACCTTTTCATATTTGCAACTGGGCAACTGTACAGAGGTTTATGTGGAAACCTTAATGAGAGTATATAGAGAATGGACATCAAGCATCAAGCATGAGGCCTCACAGCTCTGCAGCTGCATGAAGAGCCCTATCAGACATATATCACGATCCCACCGACTCTTGCTTGTCCTGTTACTAATCTGTTGACATTGTACAGAAGCTGATACATAATTGAAGAAATTACATACTCATTTAAAAATGGGAAACACGTAGCAATAAAAAGCCCTCTGTAGTGAGACTCCTAGAATGCCTCTTCCTAGCAGAAGCAGCTTTGCAGGTAGCATTTATGCTTTTACTCTCGTGGCATTGGTCTTGCTACGCAATGTTGGGTCTGATGAGATTGGATGAGGTTAAGCTGCCTCAAATAGCTGCTGACTGGCAGTTTATTCCCTCACTTGCTCAACAATGCCAGACTCACTCTATTTCTGGGAGGCAAAGAATACACTTAGACTAGACAAATGGAATAGGAACCAACAACAATGTGAATCCTGTGCTGTCCTATACATTTTTATTCACATTGCACATAAATCTCATCCAAGCTCATGAGAACTTTAGCATTCCCTTAAACTCCCATTTATTCTCCATCCCTCTTATTCTTTGCACTATTAAGAAAAAGATTTATTTTTTGAAAACTACTCTTAATCATTGTGCAAATAGCAATGGAACATTTATACATAAGGTAATAAATAGATAATTTACATCTTAATATGAGACTGGAGATTCTTCTGACTTACTTGCATTTATTTATCTAACACAGAGATGGTATTTTTATTCTCTAATAGGGATTTCATTATTCTTACTTAGATTAAGGGTTGGGTTTTTTCCTCTGCCACAGTGTGCATGGGACAGTTCTACAAGACAAATTAATATGTTCAGCACTCCAAAATGCTTAAGATAGAGAAAAAAAGTTGGGTTTAACTGGTCAAGGCAATAATCTGAATTTCTTTGAAAGATGCAGAATAATGGAGACCATGGAAATGCATCTGTTATTATGCTGGTTAGTGGAGTAGCTAGAGGAATCAGTCATACCTTTTGATGATAATGAGGACACAGTGCAGCAGGAGTATGGTCAGTGCCAGAGTTTATGTGCTTTGCTACAGAAAGGTAATACTGTAAATTCAAGCACCTCTGAATGTGGAAAAAGTGTATTGTCAAGTCCTGTTAAAGTGGCTCTTCTTGGAAGAACAGAGATGTTTTCTCTCTGTCTCCTGGTTATATCTGTCTTTATTATATTATACTGCCAAGGGCAGTATCTGGTCCTTGGAACTGTTTATTTATTGTGTGCAGAGAGAAACATTGAGCAATATTTTCATTGTTCCGTTTTGCTCACACGGGGTCGGGTAATGCCAAGGAAAATATTCCTTTCGTCAAATTGAAAATCATACAGATCTTTGGTTCCTTTACAAGGGCTGTAAGACTTAACATTTAAACTTTTAAGGTATGTTTAATCTTCAGAAACTTCTGTCATGCCTGCTCTTCAGCCAACATATGCACATTCCTGCATACATACCAGATAGGCAGGATTATATATATGCCCATATACATATCATTACCCTGATATATAAAATATGTATATGCATGTCGATCCCTCACCTGGGGTTTGTCACCTACAAACAAGCAAACATAGACTGCATAGTCTTGTTTTCTCTCCAAACAAGGACATAGGCTATATCTACATCCTTATGTTGCAGAAGAATTGTCCTGCAGGTCTGCAAGAAGTTCCGATTTCACTTGTACTCTGGCTGAGAGTATTGCAAAAAGCCTTCCTGGCTGGGTAACCATCATGAGTGGAGACAAAGGGAATGCCTTGGGCTCTGTGGTCATGGCAGCTCACTAATGTCCACACCATTGTTCATAAACTGGTAGGAAATACGCAGTACCAGCTTAACTTGTGTTAATTTGAGCATTTCTAATCATTTGTTTCAAACCAGTTTTCTATAGCTTTGCAGTTACAGTAACTGAATACAGGATTGCCTAAAAAAGAAATAATTGTTCCTTAAGATGTTATTTAAAAACAGATTTGTGTGTTTTATGACCTATTAGTAATGGACAGAATGAGACCCTTAGAGTTTAACCCAATGAGCCCATGACCAGCTGAAAGATGGAAACCAGCAGTGCCTGTTTTTCACTCGCACTGAACTAGCATCCATTGAAGTTGCTCTGGAGCTATCCTTAGTCCCCAAGACTGTCGAGTCCAAAGCACTTCGACACCATCTTGGCTTCTTCTCAGGAATGGAAACTGGCCTGGGGATCCAACAAGTCCCAGGCTTGACTTGAAGCTGGTATAATCAGAGACTACTCCAACATGAAGTAAAATATCATTTCCTTAAAATCTGGGGATAGCGTATCAGCCAGTCCAAGATATGCAAACTGGTAAGAGGTACTTTTAGCTAACAAACTGATATGAACCCCTTTCGCCATTTATANCTTTGAGATTAAAATTATAGCTGGCTGCAGTATTTTAAATGCCATTTCCAGTCACTGGTCATAAACCAGTAAACATTCTCCTTCAACCCCTTCAGTTAACAGTGATGACATTTTAAATACTTGTTTCAGCTCCTGTATTTAAGAATGTATTTATTTGTTTGATTGTTTATTTATTACAGCACATTTTGATACTTTTCAATAGTGTTTCTAAACTGAAATAGTTCACGTTACATGTAGCAACACCAGGTGGGTTCTCACCGCAGCCTTCCTAGGTCACCTTAAATCACTAGAGCTTTGAAGAAAGTGGTGGGAGCATGTTGGGTCCTGTAGGAATGCCTAGGACACCCACACTTACACTAAATAACACTTACTCTAAAGTCTAAGTTTTGTACTGTGTCACATACAGGCTCGGCAGTGAATAGTCCCAGTCTGTTCTTCAGTGGTAGTACCATGGCCATTCAGGGGTAGGTAGCATATGTCATTTCTGTTGATGTCTGACTTTGCATTTACAGTTTGTGACACTACTATTTATTTAATAAGATATATCTACTTCCATTTAAGAAATCTTTTTATTCAGATCTGTAAAGGGAGATAATTGCTCAGTTCTACTGATTGTCTATTATTAAGGAAAAAAGTATTTAAAGATTTGAAGATACCCCTGCTGCACTCTTCAATAGCTTTACAATTTCTTCCTTGTGTTTTTATCTCTTCAGCATTGCACTGTCTTTCCTTCAGCTTTTGATGAAATCACTTCCTTGATGAAATCACTGAAAAAACAGGCTCTGGAAAAGTGCTTTATCTGAGATCCCAAAGACAAGTTTGTTCCAAAGATGTTCATGCTTTGCAGTCTACATATTTAGACCTCTCTGGTGATACTACAGAATCTTTGCAAATGCTCATTTTGTTTTTCAAGGCTTTGGGTTACTTTGCTAGAGAGATGTTCCTTTATGAATTAAGTGCTCTTTGAGGATAAAATGTTCATCAGAAGTCTTCAGAGTTACAATATAATTTTCATCATATTACTTTGAAAATACATAATTTATAATTTTTTTTAAACATACTTTCCTAGGGCATATGTAACAAAGGACTTTTCCTGCCTCCTCATTGAACTTCATAGCAATTATGTACTGGGGCAAAGCACAATCACCAGCCAGCCCATTTGGCTGGATATCTGAAATTAAAAACCTCTTCTGGATTTTTTTTTGGGGGGTGGCATCCTTTTGCAGTCATACATTGTTTTATTTTCCCTCTCTTTGTACTTTCCTTATGATGCAGTGCTCCCCTCCAATAATATTTAGGTAAATTACAGGTATATAAATGGAGGCAACTAACAAAGTAAATAAAAGTAAAACTAGTAGTGTCTAGTGGCACATACTAACAGTATGTAAACATATATATACACACATAGGTATGTAAAAAAACACATGCATATGTGTGCATATATGTGCATATTCTGTACACTGAAAACATTCTCAGCTTGAATAAGGAGAACAAATTCTGGAAGGAGCTGCTTAATACCTTTCACAGGAACAACCCCAGATGACCCATGAGGATGGTCTGATAGATATGAATTGCTACTGGCATTATGCAATTGGAGAAACAGGGCTACTCTGCCAAAAAAAATGAATCCATTTAGTCATAAACACTATAGCTAAGTTTATGAAGCATTTATCTAAAACAGCCCAGCAGGTTTGGTGTAAAATGAAAGGCAGAATTTTAATTTGGATAGCAATTGTTTTTCAATAATGCTAATTTGTACTAGACATCCTGATTTACATAAGAAAACAAAGGCCAAATATTAGGCCAAGGAGGCAAATCAAAACTTGGGTTCAGCTATGGGAGAAAGCAGGCTGCTGGAACATAATGCACTAAAACCATTTTTTTTTTAGCTTTTGCCAACTTTCAGTCCCTAAGAATTTTTCAGTGGAGGTATGGGCACCTTTGTCACTAAATGCAACCTACTACATGCATACTTGCTTTCCTTAATTATTCTCCAGAGTTCTGGTGAAAGTAACTTGAAAGGCTCCTCGACCACAGGCCAAGAAAACCTGCAGTGCTCTCTCTGCTCATTTCTTCCTCACTTTCTCCTTTTTGTTTCCAGTATGACACCCATCTCCATCTTTGGGGTCACAAGAGCTTCTTATTCATTAGGTATTTGCCTAGATTTATCTACAGGCACTTTGTTGCTCTCATCTAATGCTCCTCTTTTGACCCATCTCATAATGCAGCCCCTGATGGAACAGGTGGGGTTATTTCTCTTGAAGAATGGACAGATTTTTCAGTCTGGTCCAGTTTAGGTCGCTGTTCCTGGATCGGTTGACTTCTGGATTCACTTTGTACCTTGAGCTGGGAACTGAACTGATACCATTGACAGATAAAAGTTTTCAGTGTGAGCTTGTGCATTTGGGTGTATCTGTGTTGACAGTTGTGCAAAGTCTCCACAAGAGGAAGAAGAAGCTCCCACCATTGCTGATGGACCCATGGGCCCACCTCTGCTCCTCCCCAGCACTGCAGTTCCAGTTACCAGAAGCCCCACTTCTCTCAGTCTCATGGTCAAAACCATCACCTAAAGGCAGCCCATCAAAAGATTTCTTGAACCTGCCTCTTACCACAGAGGAAAAAATTTAAAAAAGAAAACTTCCAATTTTTTTTAAAAAAGCTTTTTTTTCCTTGAGAGTCAGCTCAATTTTTTCTTTAATGAATGAAAAGAGAAATAATCTTTAAAACATTATCCAAAATTATGTTACTGCTATTTCAGTTAAATTCATCAAGATGCAACCTCCAGCTCATACCTACTCACAATAAAGTTTCTTAATTAATTTTCTTGAATTAAGAAACTGTAATTCCCATATATTGAATTTATCAGTCTTGGTAGTGAATTAAGGATACATACTATATAATCCTCATTTTCCAAGCTTATTTATGAGAATTTGTCGTGCATCATTTATTATACCACATCTTTACAACATTACATTGTTGTCATCTATTAACATACTATCTGAAAACCTAGAGTATACCTAACTTTTGATTATGGTAACAATATTGGTTTCTTTTTTTGTCAAGATATACTCTAATTTAAAAGAATGACTGGCTATATACTTGCCGAGCATATCGCCTATACACTTCCAGGATGTATAGCCTGTACACTGGCTGTAGCTCACCTAGCTTAGCTGTACAAGAGCTAGTCTAGTCAGGTTCCAAGACTTGCCACCAGTCAGGGACTTTCTGTGCCCTTTCCCAGCTCTCATAGCCCATCAGCTTTTACAATGGTTAGGAGGGAATGGTTGTCACTTGAGGTACTGATTTCCCTTCATTAATTATTTAGGCAAGACAGGGACTGATTTAGAGACCTAAATTTTGGATGGATGAAATCAGATGTAATGACACCTGCTCTTGTGGTGTACCTTACCTCAGCCCCTGGCAGTAGCTGTGTTTGTCGTTACCTAAAGTGGAGAATACATGCTCATTTATTTAATAAACATATATATAAGTCCTCTGTGTGCTGAATAAATAGCACTCAATAACTTGCCCATTCATAAAGAAGCAAAGGAAGTTTTGCTATGTAGAGTCTCCACCCTGTAGAGAAGGACATTACTCTTCTTCCTCCTTCCCAATATCTCAGAGAGGAATGACATCACATCTTTGTGTACCCATATGGGCACAGTCAGTGCTCTGAGCAAACTGCAGCTGGATTACTGCAGCAAAAAGCTTGTGGCTGAAAGTGTTTGAAATACAGAAACACAGCCTCAAGTCCTCTCTTCTGCCCAGAATCCAGCATGGATGTTCATTATTTCATTGCACTAAGCTATGATGCAGATTTGTGAGAGAAAGAAATAAAGTTTTAAAATCTCACCAAAATCCCAGACACTCCTTTGCAGTGATATAGAGGTACCAAAATCCATACAGGTTTTTTTTTTCCTTATTCATCTATAACAGAAGAGAATTAATGTTTGTGGTGATTTACTATCTCTGAAGAGTCACGTCCTTTTTATTTTTAAACCTGAGCAAAAAAAAGCTTCAAAGTGCAAATCCTTTAAAAAAAAATAGGTCTCTGGCTCTATCAAAATAAAAGTCAGGTCTTCAAAAGAAAAGCAGATGTTTCCTTAAATTAATTAGACAAACACTTCCTGACACTGACACATGGTAATGTCCTTTAAATCACACTAGTATATTATTTTACCTTATCTTTGTACTTATTGCTCAGATCAAGGTTTAAATATATGATGTACATAATGAAACATAAAGATTTTGTAACCTTGTTGTGCTGTACCATTCTTGCTTGTTAAACAGTAATAAAATTAGCCTAAGGGAACTGAAGTTATGCTAGTAACTATGTCAAAGAAAAGCAGTTGCTGTGAGGTCCATTTCTTGCTCAGGCTACATGTCCTTTTCCTGCTGGCAATCGTACACTACACTGTGACTCCAAAGACTCTGCTATTTCTTTTTCACACATGCCTATAGAGGAACGTGGATTCTCCAGAGTGGGCTTTCCTTTGCCCCTGGCCTTTTAGGCATTCTTTCAAAACCTATTCTTGCAATAGTAACCAATTAAACTAGTTACTAAGAAAGAAGCATGTTTCAGCACTTACGTTAATTGAACTGTTACAAACTAAATATGATTCTAAATTGTTTCTGTATTCCAAATCACTTCATGCATGCAGATAAAATGAAAAAATTACTAAATCGTTTTGAAATGTGCAAATCAGGCATACAATACTGACATTTAGATCTGTGACCTGATCACAATGCAGTAAGTACCTCTGAAAACTTTGCAGATTTTAAAGCTGTCATATGAAACCCTTGAACCACTGCCTGATGTGATATTCAATAAGTGGAAGTCAGGCTGCAATCAAATTGTGGAACTGTCTGCATCAGGGTTTTACTACCAATTTACCCAGAAAATAATCTTTCCCTGACTCATTTCACGGGCCAAGTAAGAAAGGAGGAATGACTTAATGTATAAAACACATGCTTTATTCTTTGGGACCTTGGTTTGAGTTCAATTTGTGGTCCTAACTAAAATGAGCAGCTCAATCCCCAATGAACAGTAGTCCATATCACTGAACTACCACACACGATTAGGCACAATTGGTTGTCTGTGCTTAGGAGAAGTTGAAGAGTGATTTAGCATGGAAACTAAATCACTTCTTTCGGCTGTAAAGTGGAGTGGCCCTTCCTGGGACTCTGTGACCAAAAAAGAAACACACAAACCATATTGTTTCTTTTTTTCAGCATTTCTTCGGTACAATAAAAATAAGGGACGGGGAAAGGCTCATTCTCTAGTAATAAAAGCCATATGGCAGCCCTAATTTGCAGCTATTCTCTTTTATTAAGAAATTAGTAACTACCATAACTGGCAGAGTGATGGTGAAAGTACTGGTACATGGAACAAATGGATGCTGCTAAAAAGAGAAAGGGGGAAAAATGATGCTGAAGAAGAAAAGCAATGAGTTTGGAAGCTGGAAAAAGCTTTTCTCCCTGAATACTGGAGCAGGAGAAATGCTTGCTGGGTAATACATCTATCTAGTTACATGTCATACATGACCACACAATTGAAGGGTTTAACTGTCCTGGGATTTAAACGTGTCACTACTGGGATAAGCTGCACTTGTACACAACAGAGTAGTGTAAACTATTTTGCCAGTGTTGGAGTGGTGAAGCTCTAGCAGAGAGGTGATTTGAGAATACTGAGGCTTGCACAGGAGCATGGGAAGAAGAGGGTAATAGCTGGGTGGGCTGTGTGAGCACAGTGAGATCAGTGAGGGGTGAAGGGAGCTGCAGAACCACTAAGCAGGGGATTAGAGGGAAGCTGAAGGGGGAAAAGAGCCTACATCAGTGTGGTGTAAAGAGAGAATTAAATTAAGTCACTGGATCTATTTCATAATACTCCATCAGAGGATATTGGCTTGTACTATGGAAAAGAGAGATTTAGTATCTGTACCTAGAACCTTCCTAAAACATAAGGCTCAGAATAAGACTTTACTATAATATCAGGTATAAACAGGCTCTATCAAGTACTAGAAAAGTCTTAGTGTGGTGCTCTGCTTTGAGAAATGGGACATGGTAGCTTGGCAGTGGGATGCACAGGCATGGCATTCAGCACCTGAGCTGGTGCAGCCAAGGTGATTTCCTGAGACCTGACTGGTCACAGCATTCCTATAGAACAGTTCTCCATGGCATACACACAGGAGGCAAAGAGGACAGTGGAGTAAACTCTCAGCCCTGACACTGCAAACTTCTGTTCAGCTCCATTACTAACATTAGACCTTAAATTCACAAGCTTTTATTTTTAACAGTGATTGCTTTTTTCTTTTTTTTTTTTTTCCAGGGATTCCATTAATTTTCATTATGAACTATATTTGCCTCTTTCATCTCAGGAAAAAAAGACTGTGACTGGAGGTATGTGACAGCTTTCCCTTTTTAGTTGCTGGAAATAAGTTAATAAATGCAGTCACAATCCAGGGTACCATTCTCATTCCTTATTGATACCAACTATACTCAAACAATGAATTTCAAAGTGCTGCTGATGTAAACTCTACCTGAAGCCTGTTTGATCTCAGATAAGCATCTTCATCCCATTCTTCATTTCAAGAAAAGAAAATCTTACCTCACAGAAACGTATTCATGTGCTTTGGGTTCAGTTCAAGATAAGCCGTGGTTTGCAGAAAACCTAATTAATATCAATCACAAGGAAAACAGAAATTGGAAGGAAATGTTCTTTCATTTCTTGATAAACAGATCACCTATGATACCTACACAAATGCACATACCAATTTGCTTTATTATGAAAGTATCTCCCTGCAGGGAGGATTTTCTGGGGAATAAAGAGGTAGTTGCACTCTTGCTCTTCTGTACATGACAGTAACTTTGTTCTGTTAAATGAGAGTTGAATAGTGTAAATCAGACCAGAATTACATCCTGCAAATGTGGGTTTAGTGGCATTTAAAGGAGTGTTTACTCCCAACACTCAAAATAGTAATTATTAATGATAACTCATAAATACATCTTTTAATGTTCCTATAATGCATTTCAGGCATTTTTTTCTCCTTTCTCTTCTCCCCAGTCAAAAGGAAAGCCACAGCTTCTGACCTAAGAGACCTTACGGGCTTAGAATAGAGCCTTTAGAGATAAATATTCATATTTGGAAAAAAACTTACAAAATTAGAGCAGCTAACTTCTATCACAAGTCTGCATCACATAATAACATTTAGCTGACCTTTAAGGAATTTTGCTGCTGACAAACACCCATTCCCATCCATGGATTTCAGTCTTGGAGTTAGCCATATAGCACTGGCTATGTAGCTACTTCCAAATTAATGTAGGAGTTAGTTTAGGTCTGATTCATAAAATTTTCACACAAGAAGCAGACTTCTGTTATTGTGAGTCCTCTAGGTCATATTGGGAAAGGGAGGGTTTGGAGGAAAGGTCACTAATTTTTAGAGAACTTGCTGCCTTGACTATCAATCCACCTTTAAAGTCTTTGATGTCAACATTTCAAGTGACAGTATGGTATATACCAAGCTTGTGAAGAGATACAAGTATCAGGTGGTTTTGTTTTATCAAGGTATTGACTCAACAATGAAGTTATGTGTGTGGAATATCATTCTATTTGACCCCCAGTGTATATTTAAAAAGAGAGAAATATTCCATTTTATTACTTCCTTTGAGCTTCCCAGTACTTTCAGCTTTGTTCTAGCTTGCTCTCAGCTGTCTTTGTATGATGCAACATCTTTTGCTGCAACATTAAGGGTTTGCCTACACAAAAATATCTAAAAACCCAACAAAATAACCAAACGGCTCAGTTGTTAATACGCTAAATGTTTAAAGGAGAGGTCGAACCAATGGGTCATTGGAATGACTGGTACAGGATAGCTGAGAAAGCCCCTCTTTTTCCTCTTATGTGAGCACATTCTTTAATGTATTTCAGATTATGTCCCTTCACAGCCTCACTTTCCTTGTTTAGTGATATGCTACGTTCACCTTTGAGAATGATTTTTTTTTTGGCATCCTGTGGCACTACTGAGGGAGCTTCTGATGCAATGAGTCACTTTAAGGACACAGAAACTGCTGCCCATGCTGAAAGGACCAATATTTTCATTGCAAGAGGAAAAAAGTAGGAGGAAATAAAATGGTTGGAAAAGCTTCCTTTAACAGCTTTGAAGGAGATATAAACATGGAGAATAGAAAGCATTGGCTAAAGATGAAGCTCCAGACCTTGGACTAATTCCTGATTCAGCATGTGTGCACTGCTATTTAGCTACTGGTCTGTAAGCTCTTGGTGGTCCTTACAAGCAATTCTTGTCATTGCTTGTTGGCAGGTGCCATTAGCAGCCTGTAAGCCAGTCCTTAGGTATTTCTGAAAATCAATGCATCTCTAATGGAAAAAAAAAAATTAAAAGCTACCAGTTTAGTTAATCCCTCTTTCTCCTCCCTTTTGTTTTAATTTCTTAGTGCTTATCTGCACTGATATTAAGATATGACCTATCCAGTCTACCTTTAACTGCAGCGTCTGCCTAGCAGTCTAGCTGCATCAATGCCATTTTGTCAAAATACATTCTCAGATACTTGTTTCCTTGAACTCCTGCATACGTATTTTCTGCTGAAGCTTCCCTACCTGAAAGATAGCTGGGATATGCCTGTGTGGTATATCTGTAATAATAAACCTTAGCTACAGCATGGACCTACTTCACAGAATGCATTAGGGTATTGTATTAAGCTGTAAATAATATGGGAAGTATTCAGAGGGACGGATTAATGTTGCTATTTTTTAGGTAACAGTGGCTTTGTGGCGTAGTACGTGTATCTGTCAAAATAATACACACAGCTCTGCAGTTAACTATTTACAAAGGATTAAAGTTTAGCTCTTAATAAGATGTTCTCTCTGATGCTTTTGCATTTGCTACCTAATACCATGAGAAAAGTCTGTACAAATTATGAAGAGAATGTAGGAATTCATGCAGATCCAAAATATTCTGTTCAAAGGTAGATATAGCAAAAATCCAGGATAGAAAAAGCACTCCAGACAAAAGCATTTCTTGCGCATTGTAAGAAGGAAAATGGAAACAAGTTCAGGAGTGATTTAGACACATTTCTCGATTTTGGTTGGGTTTCAGTAAGGCAAAAGAACCATAAAGCTGTAATAGTAGAACTCACATTTCTACCACCACTTCAGACGAAGCACTCCTGCCCTGTCAAAAAACGCAATAAGCTATCGAAAGAGAAAAGTCTTTTTGAGGATTTTGACTGCATAAAAGTCACAAGGAATCAGCATGAAATTTGCAGGTTAATATTTCCTATTTGCTATTTTTTTTTGTCTCTCCATTATTTTGAATGTTTGTCATCCTCAGTCTCCTTTTGGCAGCATGTCATTCTTTGACTAAGGGAAAGCAGATACTACATGTCTACTCCTCTAAAGCTGTGTTTAAGTTAGATGCTCTTTATTTTCTAATTGGTAACCATGCTAGCCTATGGGCTCACCTTTGGTGAAAAGTATTATCCTTCTGCATCTATACACCGAATAACTAGGATTTTGGAAGCAATAATGTCTTCATTAAAAACAAAATGAAAACAGTCAAATGGCATTTAAAATTAGAAAGATGTCTGGGGAATTTTAAAAATAAAGACAAAAAAATTGTAAAAGTTGTAGAAAATCACAGTTTTCTGTATATGTTCTTCCAGCTGAAATCATAGAGATGCTGTAATCTCAAAGCTAGAATATATTAAAAGCTGAAAAACCAGAAAGGTCAGGTGACCAAATAATTTCCTATTTAAATAGATCCCAGAAGAGTGGCAACAGAACTAAGGATTGCTTTACAAATGCTAGAAGCCTAAAAAAGAAGTGTTTGTGGCTTCAAATGTGAATTTGGCATATCATAAACTTTATGGAAGAATGATAGAATTTGAGCCTCATAGACTCATTTAGATTGAAAAATACCTTTAGCATCGAGTCCAACTGTCAACCCAACAGTGCCAAGCCCACTGCTACACATTTCCCCAAGTGCCACACCTACATGTCTTTTAAATACCTCCAGCAATGGTGACTCAACCTCTTTTCTGGGCAGCCTGTTCCAACGCTTGGTGACCCTTTCCATGAAGCAATTTTGCCTGATGTCCAATCTAAGCCTCCCCTGGTGAAATCTGAGGCCATTTCCTCTCATCCTGTTACCTGGGAGTAGAGGCCAACCCCCATGTGGCTAAAACCTCCTTTCAGGTAGTTGTAGAGAGTGATAAGGTCTCCACTGAGCCTCCTTTTCTTCAGCCTAAACAAACCTAAATCCCTCAGCTGCTCCTCATAAGACGTGCTCTAACTATGTATTGTCAGAGGGCAAAGTGTGCAGAAAAGATAAAGCATTTCAAAACTGCAAGTAGTGGTAGAGCATGTTATGGATTCTGTACAGATATTAACTCTGCACTTACACAGAAAAATGCCTGCACTGCCTGTTGACATCAGCCACCTGTTCAGGTAAGTTATAATACCTCGTTGTGACAAACAGCAAGATCCAAGAGGCTATTATGATAGGATACTTCAGTAGTGAATTAGGATGTAAATTAAGATGTCACAGACATAATATGATGCCAAGGTTAAGTTTTTTGATTTAATGAATGATTGTTTAGTGGAGAGAAAGCCAGACGTCCCAGAGGAGAAAAGCTTCTCTGTACCAGAAATTCTGGTTCAAAATTTTGCTACTAGTAAAGCAGCACAGAAGCCTATGATGTACCTATATTCAAAAACCTCTCTTAAACTGCACAATCCAACAGAAAGTGAAAATTAGAAGTGGTTATTTAAAAGATGGAAACCTTACATTTTTCTCATTTAGCCTTTTACTATTTTAACTATGAATGCAGCATTAGGAGCTCTTCTTGCCCTTGATATCCCTTGTACTCATCCTCTCCAGGTGAGCTTTGACTTACCCAAGACCATCCTTCGGTTCACAGGCATTTCATAGTCTTCCCATAGACTGAGAAACAAAGAGAAATAAGAAACAAGCGAAGTTCATAAGTGAATATGTTGCAAAAAGGGAAAATTGTCTATGATTCATAGCATATGCATAAAAAGCTCTAGAAATTAACTTAAATTTGCTGAGGATTTTAAGCTATTCAGTTTAAGGAAGACCAGAATAATGGCAGACTGTTGCCAAGGGATTCTACAGAGCCAGTTCCACCCAGCAATAAAATTGCAGATATATTTGAAGTTTATATTTGACATGTGTTTCAAAAAAATGTCTAGACATTATAGTCATAATGTTAGCTCAATTCTCTGTACTGGTTGAACAAATAAGATGGATGGCAGGAAGCACTAAAAGCAAGAAAGTACCAGCTAACTTCTTTATATTATTGTTTAAACTATTGTTTAAACTTTAATATTACACACAGTTCTCTGTCCTCAGTTTTGAAAAGTACATCACAGCATTAAAAAGGATGGAAAAAGAAAAGATTATGAGACAACCTACTTCTGTATGAAAAATGACTAAAATGGGCAATAACAGTTCAGCCTGGAGACCTAATGAGGACAGATGTGATGGATATGAAGAAAAAATAAATTGAAATAGGAGATGGGTAGAAAATTATTATTCACTTGGTAATATAATACCAAAATAAAGGACATAAAATCTAACTGTCTAGGATATCTCAGACACAAAAAGATGAAGTTTTGGGATGCTGTGAACAGTCAAACTGTGGACTTCATTGTCACAGGAGGTTCATGTGGTTACTGCCAAATTTTGCATATGTTCAGAAAGCACCTGACAAACTCATGGAAAGAAATCATCCAGAATTTTAAACTCAAGAGTAGTCCTGAAAAGTCCAAGCTTCAGGTCACTAGAAGGTGAATGACTTTACCACAGGGAAATACCACTGTCTAGGTATTTGTATTTAGCTTATCCTGTCCTGACACTCCTTAATAAGGTTTATATTATATATTAAACCCGGGGCACACACATATGCAGAGGGTATGATCAGCTCTGTGTTTCTTTGTGGTGCCCTTATTCAATGGAACAGGAGCTGTGCTCAGTCTTTTCAGTTGGCCCAGTTGGTCCCTTGCACCATAGAAGCGTCCACTGATCTTATAGCCTGAAAGAGGCTAAATCAGGCACTAGGATAAAGGAAGACATGTCCCTAATGGGCATTGGGCTGCCCGTCTTTAAATTGTCCCAGGAGTGCCAAATGTATGCCTGGGGAGAAACAGAAATAAATAATAGAGGGAAATTAGTTTTCAATTGCTCATTTAGAATTGCTACTTTCAATCAATGACAATTTTAAGGCATTAAACACATTCCAGAGTAACTTGTCAAAAAACCCCACCCTGCAGTTGCTGACATTCTCTGAGGTTTTTTAATAAGATCAGGGTCAGTGATGGGAAATAAGCAGGAAGATGAATAGGATGTCAAAATTAAATTGAGTTCCAGAAGAGTTATCTTAAGTTCCCAGAAAAATAGAAACTCACAAAACTTTGTCTGAAACTAAGCAGGAAATATGTGGTTTATCTTCGAGGGAACAAGAAGGCTGATGACTGTCTTTAGCAGTATAAACAACCCATGCTATTTTAGCAACTTGAAAAACTCCCTCATCCTTTGAATTCTCAAACAGAGAAGATTCTACTTACTTTAAATCCTAATGATTTCTGGTGCATCAGGCTCTTTCATTTTTATATAGGGAACCCAGATTAATTGCTTCAACCATCTGACTATCTATTACAATCAGAGGATGTATTTCTTGTTAAAGTATCAGAACTGTTGAATAAAATACCATTTTAACAACCCATATGTCTGTGTTTTTGTTTTGTTCTCTTTTGCTAGATGTTGTAGCACTTAATCTTCTGGAGTGTAAGTACACCATTGGCCAGACTGTTATTAATCATCATTGTTGTCAATGAACAAAAATCCAGTGAAAGAAAACAATTGAATACCTAGTACTACAGAGCAGCTCCTGTTTCAGAATGACCACACTGATTAATAATGTTGCTTTCATTTGTGAATTTGTCTCTGCATTTATAAATCCTGTTCTGGACTGTGGTCTTGCTACATATTTACACCGTTGTTTTAAATACCCTCTCTACTTCCTCCTTGGGATCAAAGAGGCAGAATAGTGGGTTTTAATACGAGCATTAAAACTGTTATTAAAAATTACTTTTCCCCAACCAAAACCATGCAATGGGTTCATCATAGCAAAGGAGGTTTTCTCTAGTTGTCTGCAGATGACAATCTAGAGCTTTAAGGACTAGGAAACCCTTGAAACAAAGAAAGAGAACATATGAAGGCAGGGCTAAGCAAAAAAAAGGCTTAAGAATCAGGGAGTCATGCAGGAATAGATTTAGTTAAGGACTTCCAAGATAACAGAAACACTGGAGAAAGTGAAAGAAGTAAAACACAGCATTTAAAGGACTCAATGTGGGTAATGCATTCCCAGCAGAAGGAACTTGGAACTCAAAAGTCAGGAAGATTTTTGGGATTCTGAGGAAGATGGAGATGTTGATGTTGCATGTTTTGCATAAAACTGTATATCTCCTGGTCTATGTGAAATACATAAAAATCATATGGTGAGTACTGTCTATTTGCTTCCAGTAGCTTGAAGTCATTAGACTAGAAGTGAAATGGCCCTCAAGAACAAAGGTATGGGAAGGGATGTTTTTAATCAGTTTAGGACCTCTCTTTTGTACGACTGTCTTCCAATTTACAAGCAAAGCAAGAAACCCATAATGTTCTATTTAATAGAATGATTTGGACCCAGAAATGATGGCTGGAGGCAATCCAGGCACAAAGGAAAGCTTACAGATCCAGAGACCCAACCTGTAGGTACATCACAGCAGATTGGTAGAATCCAATGAGGTGACTGGATGAGCTTCATAAAAAAACATTTGAGTTCATTTCTTAACTAAGTTCACAATATAAATGCTAGGTATTTTATGCCTTCTGCCATGTTCCAACTACTGGCTTGACTGCCGTGTTGGTCTAAGTACCTAGTAGATTGGTTTTATAGTTACGCTTATATATATCAAATTAGTGCTGTTTTCTCCCCTGCAAACTTGGGATTTTAATTTAGATTCTGCTCTTAGCTGAAAACCAGCACTTTAATGTCTCTTTAATCTACACTACAGTCTCTTAACTAAATGTCATTTCACACCTTCTTGGTTCTCCAATAAGGTGTTCTTGCCTTACTACTCTCTAAAAAGCACTGTTGTAGGGACTTACAGCATCATTAGTTTCTATGCTTAAACATGGAAAATGATATATAAGAACTAAGCTTTATCATTCTTAATGTTTTCATATGCTTGCAGGGAACTGAAAGCCCGAAGGGGATAGAAATAAAAATGGAAATATAGCAGCATTGCACTAATATAGCAGTGGCTGTGAGAAAATGAAAGTTATGCTCTTGAGCTCAAGGAATGCTCATGCAGGAAAAGATTGACTCATCTGAAATCAGAAACCAGAGAGCACCTGCAAGTACATGCTGGGCATGAAGGAAAAGGCTGGACACACTCACTATGCCTTCTATCTCTGCACTAGAATCCCGGGACAGGAGGCTATTTGATAATGCAAAACAAACTTGGATGTACCAGGCTATGCGACATGAGGGGGGCAGGGGGGCCCTGTGTGTTAGTTGTATTTTGGATGTGAGTCCTTGTGTGTCTTGTCACACAGTGAGGGACTGGTGGTGGGTAGGAGTGTTGCTGAGCAGGGCACAAGTGCAAGGGTGCAGATTCATCCATGATCATTCTGATCACTGACTGCAGCATGCTATTCCTCCTTTTTCCCACGGAATGGGCTACTGCTCTTCTCCTCCAGACTGGATGCAATGACACAGTGACAACTGTGCAGATTTATATATATAAAAATATATATTTGAATGAGTCTCTGAATCAGAGCTGTAGGCACCAGGCTGTTACATTTGGTATTTACTCTAGGCTTGATGGAAGAAAGTATTAAAATGACTGATAAGTTTTCTGTGTTAACAGTTTTTAAGGAAAAGTTAGATATTCTGGGTCACAGTGCGGGAAGTTTATTTACTTCAGTAATTTAAAACCTAATGACTTTCATGGTTAATCCTGTTTCCTTTGCTGCTGCCTTATCTCTTTTGATAATGATGTAAGCTTGAATGCAAGTGTGAAGGGCATAGGTTTATACCTGGAAAATCACTGAGATACTCTATTTGATCATGCAGATCTGTCTCACAAAGACCTGAAACCTTGTGAGGGGCTATGTGCTACATTTATTCCAGTGACAACACTCATTTCTTTACTGATGCTCTCATTGAAATTGAAAATTGCCGGCTTCCTAGTCCTAGAAATACATAATTTTCTGTGTATTTCTTCCCCTTACTATTTCAATCCCCTCTTCTAATCTAACTCAGCATTACATGTATCAGCACTGATGACAACTCAAGCAAGTGAATTTAGAGTGGTTCACTTCACTGAAGGCCTGACTCTTTCGCTGTTGATACCAGAGACAAAATTCAATTATTTCATTAGTACACTGAATCTGCAAAATAACTAAAGTCAGAATACAGAGAACAGGAATGGGCAAACTTTTGGAAGAAATAATTCAAGATTCCAGATCACAAATTTATAAGGAAGTCCCAAGAGGAATAGATAACTGGGGAAAACTGAAGTTCTGCAGTGTAGATATATCCTGATTTCCCAGGAAGTGTTCTCAGTGAAACACTGGTGGGATGACAAGTTTCTCCATATTTCAGTATTATCTTTGGCTTGTGAATGTCAAGGGCAGTTTGCATTTTTTCTGGAATAGAGATGTTCTCAGAAGTAGTTGAGCCATTTGACACAAACATGACTCATTTCTTGACTCAGCTGAGTTCAGGAAGAATAATGGAGGAGGACTGATAAAGCTTGGGCACGAAACAGCTCACCATTTCGGGCAGTTTGTTCGGTCTCTAAATGAAGTGGGCAAAATTGCGAATCTCAAAGAAAAAGTAGAATATGATAGAAAGTTGAAAAATACTGCAAACCCAAAATTTCTCTGTAAAGCTGTAAACTAAAGGAAAAAAGAATAATTTTCACCCTCTTGCTAGCTTGAATGTAAATGAACAGAATTCCATTTTTTGTTTTGTATTGTATTGCTTCTCTATTGAATTAAGTCTTTGTCCCTTTTAAAAGCCCCATCTTGTTCTGTCAATCTCTAAAGCAGCTATTCAGCAGCCAACCAACACAACAGAAATCATCTATGCTGAATGTTCTTTTCCATTTTTGCATTGTATCCTAGTGTCTTATTATAATGGCACTGCCAGCAGAACTATAGTCAAGCGTGTGTCAATATTTCTATGCCAAACACTGTTTTATTAGTAGATGTTTGTAACAAGACCATTCTTATTTGTATAATCAAGATGAAGCTAAATACAATTATTCTCCATCCTGACACTAATTTTCTCTAAAAACATGGGGTTTTTTCCTCCATCACTTTTAAAAGATGGACAATCAATAGGTAAAGAAGTGCCGAGGTTGAAAATTCCATACTGCTGGTTATTCTTCCTCAGGTAGAAAGGGACAAGAAAGAGCATAAGAGACCATGTAAGTATTTAACTTGTGTTTTGATACAATGTGCTGGAAACCAAGGAACTCTTTCTCAGGGCTAAAAGAAAGATTTTTTTTTTTCAGAATTTTTATTTTGACCTTGGTCTACAAAGTAAGAGACTATTTGGAGCTGCAGATATATTCTATCTTTCATTTAAATAAATATGTAAGTAGTTTGTATTTTCCATTACACACTACTTTGTGGTTTTGGGTTTTTTCCTCTTTTTCCTCCTCATAAGTGCAGAGAACACTAACAATACCTGTGTTTATGCCATGGCTATTTTCAGGAAAAGTGTTTGCTACTGACCATAGCTATGAGTGTGAAAGGAAAAGATAAGCTTGTAGGAAGCATTGCCTCATTTGCATACTATTTTTAGTACAGACCAATTCTTTCATCTTTGTAATGACTTCACTTCTTGCACAAGGTGAACTAAAAATAGAACTTGTTTCTCCCTTGGTAGTATAAGGCAACAAACTGTATTGCAGATGTCCAGCTTTCAGATCTGCTGAGTTTTGAAGTCCAGAGCTCTTGACATTTACAGACCTCACAGGCTCTCTTAAAATAGTCTTGAAAGTTCAACCAATGACCAAAAGATTGCTTGAATTCCACCTAATACTGTGGTAGATTTTCATATAACCAGACATTTCTTTCAATACTGGAATTAGTAGTCTGAAGTAAATAATTTTGATTTTAGCTTACAGCGATGCCTACAGATGTAAGCCTAGCCATATAGGGCTACAAAAGAGCTCTCACTCATTCTCTCCTCTGTCTCCTTGTCCCTCTTCTGTACCCAGCTGCATCCACCCTGACCTCTCCCTTCCACTAGGTCCGGTGGGTTTGGGCCTTTCCTGTGGGGGTATTCATCCCCTAACCAAAGAGGCAGATAACTCCAACTTAGTCTTTTTCTTGAGCCAGTGAGCTGAGTCTGTTCAGATAAGCTCTGCTGTAAATGGTGGCCACACACAGCCAGGAGCATCAAGACAGAAGTGTAGGGCACGTGTGTCTAGGGAGGATCTCCCCTTTCTGCTTGCCATACACTGTGAGTCTGCCTAACATTATTCCAACAAGCTGTACCCTGTGTAATTTGCAATATAGCAAAACTATAGCTCCTGCAATTTACCCTACATGCCGCAGAAGAATTGAGGTTCAGTGATTTTCTGTGACAATTATTTGAAATATTTTCTTGCTCAACATCATAGTTCAAGTTCATAGCCTGCTTGTGGAAGTGGCCTGTTGGTATTGCTTCCCAGGGGAGCACTGGGGCTGTCGGATTATCACCATGCCGTGCAAGCTGGATGATACAGCTGGTGCTGCTCTTGGACCCACATAGCTTAGCATCACATGCTGGGAACACTTATAGGCAGCTTGTTATAAAACACTCAAATGGCTGCTCAAATCCTTGAGTTGAAGGAGCACATTAGACCTGCCAGACTAAAGATTTACTGATGGAATTTTTTTTCAGTGGGCAGAAGAGGAAGGGGCTTATCCATGAAATTTTACCTCTGGATAAATGCATGCCAGGTGAAATTTGTGTTTATTCTTTTTTTTTT